>APFE030450922.1:88661-221286 GCA_000404065.3 Pinus taeda | reverse complement strand
GGTGGAAACCCAATGTGGGTGAAAACCACCTGCCGCAATTCGTCTCTATCTTCTTTTAATAAGAAACTTCTTTTTACAATATTTTTGTACTGGTGCAGTCTTATACTAGTACATAGGCTTCTACCTGCAGAAGGCTACAACCTTCTCTTGTTCTCCAGCTTCTCCTGGAAGGGAGCTACAACCCCCTTAACTCTTGTACTAGCTGATGTACTAGTACATAGGCTCTGACCTACAGAAGGCTACAACCTTCTCTTTTCTTCCAGGGACCACATTTCATAAATTTTCAGACTGGATCCATCAATAACATCAATCAAACATCAAATATATCTGCATCAACCAATCTCCTTTGCACCAACCAAAAACTAAATCAAACACTCACTTCTCGGAATGTTGTAACCATAATACAATAACAGTAACCAGAAACCAATCCTGAACCTAGAACACTGCAGCAATAAACAGAAGTAGCTAAAACATATTTTATGAGATGTGCGCTACTTCAATATGTAGAACCTGCGTGCATACGTTACATTAAGGCAAACCTGCGTATACGCAGTTTTGAATTACCGAACTAGCATGTATACGCGCCTTTGCTATGTTGAATCTGCGTACAGATCTATAAAACATAATTTACCCTTTTCAACTATTCAGAGATCAGTTATACCCAGATCATCAGATTTATAGATCAAGTCATGCACCAAATATAACAGATCAAAATCACACAAAGATACTTTTTTTCAAGTCTTAAGATCTTGACCCATCAATAGAACTTATTCTTCTTCTAGCGCTCAGGTTCCTCCTTGATTCAGATCCAGCTATGCACCATAACCCAATGACCAATATTCTAGATCTTGCTCTTCATAAAATATTCAATCCTTGAGTGCCTTTGCCTAATGATCTCCTTCCCCTTTTATAGTCTTAGACCTTACACAATACCATGTTCCAAAACCACTTGGAACCAATACCTGGGTTCAACACTTCGAACGAGATACCATGGTAAAAAACCACAGGTCCAAATACCAAGGACCAAAAACCCAGTTTTCCAAACTATACGTGCTTTTCTATGCATGAAAGTGCATGTATATGCATACGCGCCTTTTGGTCTGTGAATCCGCGTGTATACGCGTCTTGGTCAACGAAACCTGCGTATACCTCCTTTTCCTTTATTCTGAGAGCCTGTGAGCCTGAACTGTCATCTGAGTGATTTTCCGAGTGGGTTGCCATCAAGGATAATACTTGTGCTATCGTGCCAAACCTGTGTCATAATGCCAACAAGGTTAACATCCCAAAAGAGACCAAGGGGACAAGAGCACATACCTAGACCACTCTTTCTGTCGAATCCTCTCATTAATCCATGCCCAAAGTTTCCATGATAAATAAACTAGAATACTCAATTACCAAATAACAAAGCATACCTTTAGGTTTGGGAGGCCCACCTTCAAACATACGATCATGACATATGGGTGGGGGACCACATCGCTAGCTCAAGTGGCGGAGAAATGGCACATCAAGCTATTTGGTAAAGGGTTGCTAGTTGTCGGCTAGGACCATCATGGAGAAAAAATTTCTCCTCGGGACATCATCCACAAAATGGTGGGTAACAAGATGAAGGAGTGCAGTTGGTCAAGTTGCAGAATACATATAGCTAGATGATTGTGTGAACGATCAAGAATGCATGTTTAAAGTAACTTTTGGGTAGGATTCGTATAATCATGTAAGAAAAGTTGGTCATAAATTATGCATAGTAAATCTTTCATATGGTTATATGATGCCTATGAAGATGAATTTGACTTACACTAGAATGGATAGAATATTAAGACTTCCTCATATATTAGTGATCAACATCTAGATAACCTCCGGAAGAAAATGGTAACTTGGTAATCAAGTTCGATCCTTGAGCACTCTAATGCATGAAGGAAGATTCAAGTGGAGATGGACCTTGAAAATGTCGATGATGACAAAGTTGTCACGATGAGGTAAGTCTGATGTTAATAATTATTATTGGTTATTTGGTTAACATATTGTTTTTCTACCTGGAAGGATGATGTAGGAACACATGATGACAGTTGAGGTAAGTTCAACTGTATGGATAAATTACATGAAAAATGTTGAGGAAAACTCAATATGTGATACCTAGCAACTGTGCAGTCAAGATGTACTCATCTTGGGATTGGAAGGTAGCGGTGTGAAAACATAACCTAAAGGTCAAAGTTTGTACTACAATCAAAGAGATCACTTTCTTGAGGAAGCTATGATCAGCTAAAAATTTGGGAAGGCTCAATATAATGCCTTCATTGACAAGAAGTGATGTGCAAAAATTGATGACCTGGAATTTGTCACAAGATTGAGGGAAGAAGATGGCTCCATGATACCCAGGAAGGAAGGAAGCTCGATACAATGAGGTGCAAAGGAAAGATGGAGCCATGTAGAACAAGTATGGAAACAAGCTTGAGAGCTTATGGCTATGACTTCTCTAGTAGTAAAGGAAGTCAAGAATCTCCTCTGAATTTGAGAGGAAGTAAGGAGTATCCTAAAATAGGAGCAACGATCTATTCTCAAGTTAAAAGGAGAATAGGGATATCCTCTCTAGTTGAGAGGGAGTGATGTTGGACATCACATGTGCATTCCTTTCTTCATGTGCCATGCACTTGACCAGGACTAACAGTCGTAAGTCTAAGTGAGAGCCTTGAAGAAAAAATGGTGGAGGATTGGATAAGCATCTGTGGCATCCTTGAGGATAGAACATCCAAGAAAGGAAAGGGATTGACACTCTTTAAGGATAGGACAAGTGTCCAAGACAAGAGTGGCCAAATAGGACCTATATTCTTTGAGGATTCAGGATTGGAAATCCAAGATAAGAATAGTCCTAAAGGGACATACCTTGTGGACATCCATATGGCGTAGGTGCCTTGTAGAGTGCGTTATCACACATAAAGCCTCCAACAACATAATGCTCTCGAATGAAGTAAAGCTTGTCTAGTTAGGCCTCAAACACAGTGTTGGTTGACCATAATGTTGATGCTTACATATGGCTTACCAATCTGACTCTTCTTATGAGAACATTTCAAAGTGAGTATTGCCCTTGCACCAAGAGGACAATTATAAATACCTCCCTAGTTAAGAGGTAGTGTTGGAAAATGTAACTAGTTTCAATTTTCATAATTGTCATTTGACTCATGACAAGATGTAATTCTTATGTATCTATTAAATGAAGAAAGGAAAATATGTAAAGATCTAAAAGAAAATGATTTATGTAAAGCATGGGTTTCATGCTCAAGCCATTTGTCATTAGGTCAAGCATCCATTGAATGCTCCTAGGGCTTACATGAGTCAAAGTGTCCTTGTAAAAGTCCCATTCGGCCATTTGTATCAAAAGAAGAAAAAATATTCTTGTAATTGGAGATGTCTAGAAGGCTCTCAAGAGCAAGTTGGCTAGGCTTGCATAAGTCGGCCTAAAGAGGGTTAATAAAGCCTCTTAGAAGGCTAAATAAAGGAGGAACTTCGACCTCCTTGGATATGTATCAAGCATACTTCTTTGGATTTTGTTTGCAATTGAAAATAGGCATGTGAAGTTCCTAGAAGGCTAGAAGAGCATAGTGAAGAAGGAATCAAGCCCTAATCTATTCAAATCTCTGAAATATCTCTGCTACAGCTAACACATGCGAGGTATACCAAGATTTCTAGGGTTACCTCAAGTCCGACATTGCAAAAGGTGTTGCAGATTGCGTAAGTAAGGACGAAAAGTTAGAAGAGTTGTTTTACTACCCTTAGAAACTTTGTCTTGCAAAAAAGAAGGATGATTTGCTGGCTGACTTGGTTCTTGATGGTATTCAAGTCCTGGTCTCAATTTTGGTCTTGGAACTCTCATTTGAATTGATTCTATAAGAAGAGAAGTTCTTTCTAGGTTTTCCCCTTGGAGGGGTTTTGCCCTGGCTTGGAGCCTATATCTTGTGTTCATCTTTGTATGGTTGTGATCTTCTATGTTTTGGCATTTATTTGATGATAAGAACATAAGCATAATCAAGAAGAACATAATATCACAAGTAATTGTCATGTAAGGAAAAGTCAAATTAAAATGTTGACGTAATCAATTTTTCCAACATTGATTTGAGGGTTGCAGACCAGGTTGCGCAGAGCCAAAAGAGCTCAGATTCTTCAGTTGTCGGGGCTAAGGGAGCTTAGCAGATTTTGATTTGTGGAGCTAGTGGGACATTGTTTCTGTGAGTGTAGAACAGTGTCTAAGGAGACTGAACCAAGGTAGAGGGAAGCATTAGCTCGACAGATATCTAGCCAAGAAATCTACAACCGGGTTGCAGCAGCAAAGGAGGATTGGAGAGGAGTGATTCGACAGTTGGCCAGAGGATTTCCGAGAGGGAAATCAGGACTCAGAGGGAGTCTAGGGAAGAGGAGCAGAGATGGCAGTGAACAGATTGAGGGATCAGGACAGATTGGACGGGGCTTCCAATTTTGTCATTGGAAGGCCAAGATCCTGGCAATCCTGGATAAATGTCGCATCAAGGACTTTGCCTTGAAAACTGTAGTTGTCCCAGTTGACCCGAATGCAAATGAGAAGTATGAGGAGGCCAAAGTGAAAGTGAAATGCATGATTCTAGATAGGGTCAAGGATCATGCCATACCACATATTGTTGAGAAGAACACATCAAGGGAGATGTGGCAGACATTGACCACCTTATACCAGGGCTCTTCCATGTAGCGTAAGATGTTACTAGAGAATCGGCTGAGGTCATATCGGATGCAGAAAGGAGAGGAGATTGATCTGTTCCTTCTAAGGTTGCAAGGAATTAGTGACCAACTTACTTCCATGGGGTCTACATCGAATCCAGAGTTTATGGTCCGGATTGCTCTGAATGTAGTCTCCTAGGAATGGGAGATGTTTGTCCAAAGCATTTTTGGCAGAGCGACTCTCCCCAGTTGGGAGGAGATGTGGGCAGCGCTTCGACAAGAAGAGAGCAGGAGGTTGACTAAGGCAAGGAGTAGCGGTAAGGGAGTTCGAAACAAGAAAGAGGACGAGGAGGATGCAACTCTAGCATCTGCGGGAGAGTATGGGATTCAGAAGAGGAACAAGAAAGATATCTCCAAGGTCAAGCGCTTCAATTGTGGGGAGATGGGACATTATGCCTCTCAGTGCCCCAGGAAGAAAGGAAAGGGAGAAGCTTCCGACTCAAATAAGAAGTATGAGGAGGCCGAGGCGAAAGCAAAAGGGAAATGCATGATTCTAGACAAGGTCAAGGATCATGTCACACCACATATTGTTGAAAAGAACATAGTAAGGGAGATGTGGCAGACCTTGACCACCTTAAAGAAGAGGAGATAGATTCGTTCCTTCTCAGGTTGCAAGGAATTCGTGACCAACTTACTACTGTGGGGTCTACACTGAATCCAGAGTTTATGGTCAGGATTGCTCTGAATGCAGTCTCCGAGGACTGGCAAACTGTTCAAAGAATTTTTGGCAGAGCGACTCTCCCCAGTTGGGAGGAAATGTGGGCAGCTCTTCAACAGGAAGAGATCAAGAGGTTGACTAAGGCGGGGAGTAGCGGTAAGCAAGTTCGAATCAAGAAAGAGGAGGAGGATGCAACTCTCACATCTGCGGGGCAGAAGGGGGTTCAGAAGAGGAACAAGAAAAATATCTCCAAGGTCAAGTGCTTCAACTGTGGGGAGCTAGGACATTATGCCTCTCAGTGCCCCAGGAAGAAAGGCAAGGGAGAAGATCCTGAGTCAAACGTTGCTCCAGCAAAGGCGAAGAAAGATGTCGAGACTGATGAAGATTGTGCCATGAGTGCTCATGCACCTCTAGAGGAGAGGTGGGGAAACATAGAGCTGTAGTCGAGAGGACTATAGAAGAGGGGCAAGATCCTTGAGGTGCCCAAACTCTTGGATCACATCTGGCTAAAGGAGCCCTTAACGATAGTAGCATGATGACAGGGGTCAAGTGGAGCAAGGTGTGGTGGAGCAACAAGGCAGTACTAGAGTGCAAAAGTCTGTAGCAGCGCAGTGGAGGTTCTAGCAGTGCGAGAGGCACAAAAGAGGTTGCAGCAATGCAGTGCCAGCAGAAGGTTGCAGCAGCATCACGAGGCTTCCAGACTGACCAGGACGTCATTGTTTGGATGAAGTCAATTACTTACTCCTTGGTAACTGAGTTGCAGTGCAGCAGTTAGCAGTGGCATTGCTATCGACAGCATGATGCACAATGTTGGGAGGGAGCTATAATACAAATGTAGCAGTGGCAGTGGCAGTATCATGGGCAACAGTATAGGAAGCAGCAGTACAGTGGATGTGGGGCAGCAGCGCAAGCATCAGCACAGAGGACCAATGTAGACGATCAATGTGATGCTTCTATGGTGAAGCATTGCTAGAGCACATTCCTCGCTAAGAGGGAGTGTTGATTTTGGGTAGCATCAGATGTGCTCTAGCCTTGAAAATTGGTGGAGAGGCTAAGGCACATGAGATCTCCAAGGCCCATAAATCATTTGGAGAAATTCCACCCGGATGAGGAGTTATTAAAATAATTAATATTTTTAATGGGTTCCTAAGTCTAAACTTAGGAAACTAAAAATATTAATGTGTATTAATAAAATATGGGTGAAAAAGTTCTAAGTGGCAAGGATCAAGCTAGTTCTAATCTTAGTCGTTGATTAGGGACTTAATCTCAGTCGTTGATTTGTCAACAGGAAAAGTATAAGAGGAGGCTTGAGGGTCAGTTGGAGTTACACCAAGAGAGATCAAAAATTCGATTTTCTGGGGCGAGGTTTGCTGAGGAAATCGAGTTGGTGATCAATTGCAGCGAGGGGCGGTTCAGCAAGGGATTTTCATCCATGGTTGAAGAATACATAGCAAAGAGGCAATGAAGTGTCGAGAGAGACAGCACATGCCCAAGAAGGGTTGACGCAGAGGCCGAAGGAGGCAGCGCAGAGGACACAGAGGGTCGTATAGGCTGACGTAGAAGCCGTAAAGGCTAACGCAGACGTTGTAGAGGCTAACGCAAAGGATGCAGAGGGCTTCAGAGGCAGCGCTGGAAATTTTTTGTGGGGCAGATTGAGAGCAAATCAACCGGGAGCGGATGACGCAATTCCTGAAGAGTGACGCAGTTCCAGAGTAGTGCTTGGAGCAGCTTTCGTTGTCCAACACAAGGAACAGACAGAGTCACTGTGGGTTGATCATCCGGTTGCTGATTTACCAAAATATCTGCCTCCGGAAAGAGATACTACTACGAAGGATATTCTCAGTTGCGTGAGCCTTTTCTAGCACCCTAGTTGTATTCACGAATCTACTTAATAATACAAACCCTCTATATGTTGCACCGGTTTTCCTACATTGGGGTTTTCCGGGCACGATTGTCCAACCGGTGTCCCTTGTGTTATTGTTTCTGTTTACTTCAGTGCATGATTTGTGTATCTGTGAAGGATGCATTTGGGTTTACTTCGATATTTATGCAATTAAATAACTTGTTAATGTAAAGAACAAGTAGGAGATGGTAAACCAGAAATTGCAGTAGGGGTTTCTGATCTATTACATTCAAGAATTTTCACAATACAAATTTTAAGGCCACCATAGATTCTTCGAAACATGAAATTGAGATGGCGCCATTGACAATCAATAAAAATGAAAAGATGAATAACAAAGATATGCACTAGACTTAGGATTCAACAACCATTAAGAAGAAGCATTCAACACACCTCTAGAAAACAGAACAACAACCATTAAACATACAAACTAATGACTCAACTAGGAATAGAAAAGTGCAAACGACACAAAATATTAACTCACAAGGGTGCATACATCATAATTGGAGGACTTTTAAGCTCAATTGGGTGGATGTAGCATTGTAAACTAGTAGAAAAATGTGGACCCCATATGGCCACAGACATACAGTGTCATGGGAACAATGTTGGAAGTAGCCCACCCCTCATCAAAGCTCTTGCCAAGCTCCTAGAAATGTTCCCCATACATATTCTTCCTACAGGTTCCAAAACTCTTGAAGGTTAGGAAACAATGAAACATGCCATCTAATTCCCAACAGTGATTCCCATGCAACAAGGAAAATGCATAAACATTGAGGCTTTAAATGGCTTCTAGAGTCCAAAAAAATCAAACTAGAACATACCATCAACATCATTCTGAATCCTCATCATCACAAAGCATTCACACGAAAGAATTTACCATGTTAAAATCTTACAATCGACCATCCCATGAGATACAAATGACCAATATTGCAATTCATATCATGTTGAAAAATGCTTAAAGACTATTTATGTGGCTAAAGCTAGAATAACAATTAAACTTCTACTTTCTCACTGTGAGGTCCCAAGAGCTAGAGCCAGAGTTTTCGGGTCTTCATAGAAGTTTGCAAGATAGGAATAGACCTCTCATAAGTTACAAGAGACACCTCTTGCAGTTCGGTTAAGGCCATGGTCTATTGATTCTGAACATGCTATCTTGTTTTTTGAGCTCAAAAGCTTTTATTGACTTCCCACATAGTCAAGGATCCCATTGGAGGAACTTTTGATACTTAAATTGTTGAATTTTATGAAACACTAATCCACTCCCCTCTAAGTATTTCCAACAATCCAACCCACTCCACACCCCCTGATCCAAAATGGATCTAACATAGACTTCTAAGTCTAAAAATATTCCTCACAGAGGAAAATGAGAGTGAAAGGATGCTCTTGAAAATAGTCTCATTGCGTAGATCTTTTCAATCTAAATCTACTGCAATTTGAATGGACAAAAATGGACTTCGGATGAAGAAGTTATTGTAAAAAAAAGTTTGCCCATTACCTTAAAAAAAGAGGCAAATTCTTATAAAAATGGACTTAAGGGCTCCCTAAAGAAAATCACATTGGAAAGGTTCAAAGGGAGGACTTAACCAAAGGCGGAAGGACTTCCCAATAGCGATCTCTGATATATCGCATCGGAGGAAGGCCTTCATGCGATATCGGAACCCTGGGCAGGCAATTAGCGATTGTGATGAGCGATTGCGATTGCGATCGGCACAGTCAAAGGGAAGACCCCCGGGGCCATTGTGATAGCGATATGCAATGCACCGATATCGGTGACCGGTGGATCGCAACAATACAAACAATCGTTGACATGCGACAATGCGATATGCCGAAACGCGATAGCGCCGATATCGGCGATCGGCGAATGGGATCACAGCCATATAAAAGAGCCATGCCATTGCGACTTGCGATAAAGCACGGACCCGATGAGGTTTATAGCCGTGATTTCATAAATTTTGAAATCCGGATTTACAAGATTTCTTTGTATTTCCGTGTAATTCGCCATTTCTTGGGTTTTAAGCATTCCGCCTGTGCGATTGCGATTTGCGATGACAAGATGGACCCGAGAGGGTTATAGATGCGATTGAAGGCCATTTGAAGTAAGGGCTTAAGGCCCATGATGAGTTTTTCTGTGTATTCCTTCGTATTTCCGTTCCAAACGAAGAATGCATTATTTCATGGATTTCCTTCTGGAAAGAGGCCGCCGGTTCATTTCCATTTGGAAATCGCCATCACACCTGTGCCACGCTATGAGTGGGCGTCTCTGTAATAGGGATGTGTTGTAGAAGATGCAGAGCCACAAAGCCAGTGAGCCAGATGGCCAGTCGCAGAGCCACAGAGCTAGAGGGCCAATCGAAGAGCTGAAGAGCCGCAAAAGGAATGATTCCTCATGATTGGGGATAGAGGAACGGATAGAAGCCGTAGAGTTGAAGGGTTCTTCAAAGGCCAAAGAGCCAAGCAAAGAAGCTAGTCTTTTCTTCAGCGAGCAGAGCGCAACAAAGTTGCAAGAGCCAAAGAGCAAGAAAGCCGCAGAGCCAGAAAGCCAAGCAAAAGCAGAAGCCACCAGAGGTTGGAAGCAAAGCCACAGAGCCAGAGAGCTCAAATGGACTTCCACAAGCCATGAAGCTTCAATGAAATTTAGAACAGCAAAGAGATCAAATGATCAAGCTGTTGCCAGTGTCTAATGTGTGTTGAAGACAAAAGAAGGAATTCCAGAGACAATTAAAAGAATTATGAGGGAGTTGGTGCAAGCCAGGAGCTCAAGATAACCCGGAGCGCTGATTGAAGGAATCTAGTCCAGAGAAGCCTGGATCTGTCTGCAGAGTATGGACGGCCAACGGGATAAGATGGTATTCTAAACCCATAGGTTCAGTTGTAAACCAATGGAGTTAGGTGTGGAACTTGTAAAAGAATTTAAGCCATAATCCCAAAGAGCCTAATCAAGTTGATTAGAGCTCAAGGAGACGTAGCCCAAGATATCTAGGTGAACTCATATTAAGCTTGTTGTCTTATGGTTTGTTTACTTGCTGCATCTTGTTGCTATATGTATGATGTTTATTTGCTGCACTATTTCACTGTTATATGCTACATATCAGTTTTAAGCAAATAAACAGTTAAAGACAAACATAAACATACACCTAGTTCAAGTTCTTTTAATTCTGCAATTCTCAATCATAAGCATAGATCTTGGGAATATATAAGCTTTGGAGTGGGAGAGGTTCTTGTAAGCATGACAAGAAGCCTTTAGTGACCCATTTCAGATCACCCCCCCCTCACCATCTTCCTTTTTGACAGAGAGCATGTTGCCTTTTACATTGCCTACCTTAAGAAAGTTTCTCCCCCCGTGTCATTGCACACAACCTTAGCCAAATATCATATACTTTCCACAATCCTTGTGGAAACAGCTATTGACTCCTACCCCCACTCTACTTTTCATCACACCCACAATCCTACCCCTAGCTCCTACCCCATGAACTATTGGTTTGATGATAAATGCAAGACCCTCCACAAATAGCTTTCCTTCACCCTCTTACATGACCCATTCCCCTTCCCTCACCTCCACAAAACATATCGTAACCTCCTTCACCAACAAAACAGTGTTTCTCTCCCAGAGGTGACAAGAACTTTGTGATGTCGACCACCACTCCACAAAATTATTTTTTTGTGCCCATTTTCCTCGATCCCATACCATCTTGCCTAACCTTGACCCCAAACCATGTTCTCCCACACCGCCTCCCTTTACAATAGAAAACCTCTCACTTGCCACTTTCCACCTTTTCTCTAAGTAGGACATTAGGAGAGCGGTCCAAGCGATAGCAGTGAAGATGAATTCCTTAAGCATGGCATCTAGTCCCTTGATTTTATATTGTTATTTATATAATCGTGTGATATGTTCAGCGTTCCCCCTCTCTTGGGCTAGACACATTACTCATCTGATCCACAAATCAGCGAGCAACTCCAATCCAAACAATTATCGAATGATCATGGTGGGTCATACATTCTTGATAATAAATGGATCATTATATTATTTGACCTTCATCTTGATGATTTTAGAGTGGAAAAAGTATAGGAATTATCTCATAGGACCATTTTTACAATTGGGTCTTAGTTTGGCAAATTGGGCTCTAAAACCTTCTCGAAGTAGTTTGAGGCATCAAACGACGATTTTTGGGGGTAAAACATTGCAACTTAAGCGTCACACCCCCTAGAACTATTCTACACATAGATGCCTTTACAAAGGGACACGAATTGCCTTACTCAAAGTTCGTATGCAAAAGTTATGCCATCCGGAAATTGACTTTCCTAGTTTGACCATCATGATTTGAGAGGATGCCACGCTAGGCCCCATTATTCATGGAAAGGGGGATAGCCACATAATCATGATGAAGAAAACTCTAGAAGAATTGATATTTTAACTCTAGTTAACAATTGAAGGAGTCAAACTTAACCACTAATAGGCTATCAGGATGTGTTATAACCGAGCCACTAAGAGGAAAAGGGGTTCCATTCTATTCAAGTGTATTTTGTTCCATAGATGAGCAGAATAGATGAGAGTTGATAGGGAGAGAGCAAACAAAGATGGTTTGTGCATTGTAGCAACCCATGGGCCACAAGTCTCACTTCTTTGTACTTGCATTCCCTTCCACTCATAGAAAGAGAGAACAGAGCAGCCTGACCTTCTAGCTAGGTTTCTCCTAAAAGGATTTCCCTAGTCATATCTAGTGATATTATGGTTGATTTATTGTATTTTTGCATGTTCCCTATTTTATGCATTTTCTATAGTACATGTATAAAAATAATAACTTAAGAAATCTAGAAGTCTAAGGACAATAACCCTCATAGTATAGATTTCAGATTTTCAATATAAATTTATCAGATCTGTTGTGATGAATTGTCCATAAGAAGATCCACAACAGTTTATGGATAATATTAGTATCAAAGTAGGTTTCTTTGGCTAAATTGTGGGGAGTTGCAAGGGATCCAAAGCAGCTAAGTCAAAAGTCATAAAACCCCAACCATGGTTGGCGATTCTGTTAGTAACCCTCAAGATCCCATAGACGACAGACTTGCACCTCTGGAATCGAAAGTCGCGGATATAAACCATAACATCAGCCTCCTCCTAGTGACCCTAACCAATAAGCTTGGTCTATTCAGAGAAGATGGAATTCCTAAGCGCAGGTCGAATAAGACGGGAAATTAGTAGATAGTGAAGAATCAGAGAGGGATTCTAAGAAAGAACCCGAAAAGGAACAAACCAATTTGAGTGTGATGAACCATTCAATGTCCCTATTCAAAATGGAAGTGAAGCTCAATATAAAGACATATCAAGGTGAGATTAATGCTCTAAAGTTAAATTACTAGTTCCAGCGATTAGAAGTTTATTTTAAAGTTCCACCAAGTTTCTAAGACAGGAGGCATGAAAATGGGGAGAGCAACAGGGCAATGTCTAGGAGCACCCCCAAATTTTAGGGAAATTCAAGGGGTAATGGGTTAGGACGTCAGGGTGTATATATATAAACATGATTCAAATTTAAATTCAGTAATGAAATAATTGATTCATATATCACAAATGATTCAATGAAATAGAAATAGTAAAATATTGTATATATTGATTTAAATTTACCATTCCAATTCTAAAATTTGATTAGTACTAAGAAAAATAGTAGATACTAAAGTCTGAAGACTTGAATAGTAAGTTGAAATACACAAACACAAACTCAAAAACAATAAAAAGTGATGAATCAAAGACCTGGTTTAAGGTCAGTAATATCTAGAGTCAAGACTCAAAAATTAAAACTAAAAATGAAAAATGGCCAATGAACCAAAGTTATTAGAACCAAACCAATGATTGAACCAGTGAACCCCAAAATTGGAAACCAAATTATAAAAAAAAATGCAAGAAAAAATTGGTCAATCAAAAACTACATAGATATTTAAATTTTGAAAAAAGGTATGTAAATATTCATGAGCATCCATATGAATCCAGACCATTATAACAAATTGTTGAATTTCCACAGCCTTAGGTCTAGGTTAGAGTCTTAAAATCACTGACGCTACAAAACGAAGTATCTCAACCATAAACTACTTTGCACAATGGAAATATAAAGCAGTAAATCACATATGCACAACATACATAGTTTTAAACAATATTGTGCAATCCCAATCTAAGTTTTATTAAACCAAATCTGAATATACAATAGTCTATGGCATACAAGATACAATGACAAACGTCGTTGCAGCTTCTATGTCATATCTTGTCCTGTCGGTCCTTCGCTTCTGTACTACTCACTAGTAGTGTCTTAGTCCATCAAGGCATCTACACATCGAGACTCCAAGAGTGTTCCCTCCTACCACTGTTGCAAGTCACGTCTACTACAATGAACACAGGCTCTTCAAATTGCTCTCTAGGTTGGCCAATACCCGAGCTCCAATCTGCCTTCCAATAGCTTCTTTCATCGATCAAAGAGCTACACATAAGGTTGCAATACTACATCCAATCACGCACCAACAACGTCCTTCTTGTCTAATGCTCTAGGGCTACTTTGGATAGCCAACACGCTGCCCTCCAATCAATTCTATGACACCCAATCAATCACTGTCAATTATGCTCCTAGTATAACACTTCACCACCTCGGAATGTCATAGACATGGCATCAACAGGCTGCACACAAAATGATCCAATCTGGTCACAAATTTGACCCAATACACTTCTCCAACACTGTTGTTTTACCTTGCTGCACCACTGGTTAGGGCATCACCTACTGCCCTTCTCCTCCACGCAACTCAGCAAGCCATCCTCCAATTGATTGTGGTTCACCCTAGGGAGACTCCTCCAGGCATACACTGTGTTATGGGGCTTCCATCCACCCTGAACGTAGCTCCTAAATGCCTCCAACTGTTGGTTATGGCCTGCGGCCTAGCCCAGCAGTGGATTGTAACTTCGGTCCGCTCAAACAGTGCCACAATCAGCCCTTTAAATAGCAGTCCCACGGAGTGGGTCTGGTGTTCGTTGGCAGGTTCTGTGTTATTTCGTTTTTTGGTGATTAGTCTGGTTTTGTTAAAATCCACCAATGCAAAGGCTTTCGTTGTATATGTGGACCCATAACTCATAGGTCCACATGGGATTTTTAAAGGATGTCAGTTTTCTGGCATCATTTTTGGTATCAGAGTAAAAAAGGATTCTGCATAGAAGTACAATAATGTTAAAGATTGGAGATATATGCATGTTAGTACAATCAAAGTAAAATCAGAGCTCAAAAGAATTTAATGCAAAGGACACTGAGATCAGAACAGGGAAAAGGTGAACCCTCTGTCAATAGAGAGATTTGTTTGGATGTTTGGAGAACAACAAGGGAGTGAAAATTTCCTTTCAGACAAATGAAATTTCCATGTAAATTGATTGAATGATTGGATCGATTTGAAAGCAAATATGAAGTAGAAGGTTTTGAATTTAAAGTCAAATAGAAGAGTGGATTGCTATGACTGAAATCATTTAAATGATTTGAAGAGTTTTAGTGATTAAGGATTGCTTAAAATGTTGAAGACAATGATATTGATGGTTGAAAGAACAGAGATTAGGTTTAATAGGATTGAAAGAAGAACCACTACAAGGAATGAATTTTGGAATTTGTAGAAGCAAGACAGGATTTGATTAGAATAGATTATCAGAAGGAATTTGTAGTGTGTCATGAATTTGTAAATATAGGTGAATTTCAAATTGAATCTTAATCATAAGATGAAGAATAGTTGTTGACTGTATGGAGTCTTTTGAATGGAGAAGTTTAAATGAAATAGTGAATAGATGAATCATTTGGCAAAGGTTTAACTAGTGGAATGGGAATTAGTTTTAAGACATCTTTGAAGGAAAACTAGCAGGTTTGAAAGGTGCTTTGATGTATCTTGAAATAAGATTGTACAGGTCAATGGTAGTAGCGAAATTCCTATAAGGAAGAATGAATTGTATCAGCATCATAGCACAAGAGCTATGTTAAAGAAGATGAAGAAAGAAGAACTCTCAGATGAGTAAGGTGATAGTACCCAACAGTAAATGAAATTACTAAATAAAAGAAGGAAGTGAGCAATTGAAGATGTAGCAGCCTAGAGCAAGGAGTGTTCAAGAGAAGCTGAGAACAACTTCCAACTGTGGTTGGGTAGAAGTTGTTGAGGCAGCGCCACAATTGTGATTGTGGGTAGAGTTGTCTTAAAGATAACAATTCCAGCAAGAGGAGTGCTGGGTAGAATTGCTAGTCAGTGAAAGGTTCGAGGAAAGAACCAATAGATGCCAAAAGGCTAAACTCAGAAAAGTTTGGTGAGGCATGAAGGAGACTTGTTACAGATGAAAGAAAGGGCTAGTTGCAGCTCACCAGTGAACAAGGGAAGTTCACCAGAGGAAGAAATGGAATTGACTATTGACAGTCATAACAGGGGTATAGAGGAAAAAGAGTGCCAAAGCAGTTGGACTCAAAAGAATCAGTAAAAAAGAAATGGACAGAGTTGGTTGAGATGAAGGCAGATCTCAGTCATTTGAAGAAGCTAGTATAGAAAGGAGTCAGAGAAGATTTGGAACAAGGAATTTATGTGGGGAAAAGAGTTAAGTGGCTTGTCAGAGAATTGTTTACTGAGAAATTAATGCTTCAACAAGTTGAGGATGAAGGAGTAGAATACATTTGTGAATCAGAGAAAGGATCTCTCCTTGGGGAAGGAGACAATGATGACAGTGATGATAATGACAAAGAGATGATCTATACAGATCAGCATGAGAGAAAGGTGTTGGTAGCATCCTCACAAGCAAGAGAATCTCATAATTTTGGGATTAATTATTTGTGTGAATGTAAAGTTGTAGGTATGCAGCCAAATGAAATTGACTCTGTGAAAGAGGCAGAGACAAAAAAAAAACAGAAAAGGAGGTGCAGGAAGACTTTCAAGACTTCGATTGGTGGAGAAAATTGGAAGGTATGAGTAAATGGTTGTGTCTTCTCTTAGTGAAAACTTATTGGATCATGTTAGAAGGAATATTAACATGGATAGAAAACGAATGGAAAATGGACATAGCGAGAGAAGCTAATGCATTGTAGGGTTGTGAAGAGAAGAAAAGTGAAGCTGACACAGAGAACTCAGATGAAGAAGTTAAGTCAAGGAAATCTTTGAAAGATCAAAGTCTTATTATAGAAGAGAAGGAGACATTGTCTTATTTGGAGAAACCGAGCGTTGGAGGAAATTGTGAAGGATAGGGGGATGTTATGCAGACTTATGATTAAATTGTCAAGCAAAGCCAAGAAGCTGCAGTCCCAGAAGTTTTCTTTGATGAAAAGGAAATCAGAGATGTTGAGGAAGAATTTCTCAATAACTTAGTGAACTATCCGAATAGTTCAAAGGAGCATGCAGGTCTAGTTAATGAGAGTTCAGATGAAGAGCCTTGTATTTTTGAAACTGACATGATGTGTATATTTTCAGATTTGACAGGTGATGAACAACAATTGAACAATGTGCTCATGCATGTTGATGAAGAAGTGAAATTGTTTGAAAAAATAGTTGAAATAGAATGATATTTTGAGAATGATGGTATTGACAGGGAAATTGTCATGATTAAGGAAGTTGAAGACAAACAAATGGAAATTTGTGATGATAACCAGAATGAAGTATCTTAAGTAGAAAATCCAGACAGTGTGGAAAATGTGAAGGAATGTATGATGATGTTGACAAATACAGAAGTTCAGGAATTCTGTGATTTTAAAGTGGATTATTTTTATGAATTTGTAAACCATGAAGAAGCTTTAGAAAACCAGAATTTTGTTTTTGTTGTAGGTGAAGATGAAACAACATTAATTAGTTGTACAAAAGGTGAAAGGATACTTCACAATGATATATTTCAGGAGATTTTAATTCTTGAATTGTTGAATGACATTTTTGTGTCAAAACAGGGAATATGCTATAATGAACAAGAAAGTTCCCAAATGAAATTTATTGGCAGTGTTATAAATTTTGCAGAGGATTAGTATAGGGACTTGATGGCAGAGTTATCTGTGGAGACAAAAATCCATAGTAACTTTAAATCTGATAATTGTGGCAGAAATTTGGTTTTATATAGGAAATAGGAGTCATATGCAAATGATATGCTTATTGGAGATGAGGGAAGATTCAAATTACTAGAAAAGTTATTAAATGAACCTGATAAGATAAAGGGAAAGATTATCTTTAATGATAATGAAAGGGAAGTTGTAGAGTACAAGCAACAGTTTGTAAATGACAAAGGTGAAGAAGAATTGGACAGAGATTTCATAATTTCTATGGTAAGGGAGAATGTACAGCAGACAGATGTCAGTGGAGTTCAGCTAAGAACAAATTGTAAAGAGGAAGTTGAGAAAGTGTGGAAGATGAAGTCAGTTAAGAAGAGGGACAGCAAGGAAGAGAAAGTAACAAAAGAAATTTGTATCAGCAAGGAAAGTGGACAGCAACAACATAAGATTTGGAATCCTGGAAGAACAAAAGTGACAGTGGCAGAAGAATTGAATCAACAGCGTGATGAAAGTGATGACCAGTTACAAAGTAAAGTTTGGGATATTGTATAATCAGCGGAAGAAATACATGACCAAGAGATCATGAAAACTATCAACTTTGGGAGTCTGATGCAGGAGCATTTAGATCACATCGCTGACTAGGTCTGATGCAGGAGCATTTAGACCTAGTCAGCAATGTGATGGTATGATCACATGTTATGGCTAACAAACGGTTGGAAGACAAGAGATTAATTAATTTTATTAATTTCAATATATGAGAGTGTTTTATTTGTTGTCAAAATCTAAGCAGAAAAGGGCATAAGTAGCTAATTGATCCTCCCTGCGTGGAGATCAGGAGAAGCAGTTAGATTATCTGGTTTGTATAGGATATGAGGGATGTGAAAGCTTAAATTAGCATTTGTTTGATAAAATAGTGGAGTGAAGAGATTTTTTAGAGAAGAATGAGAGATTTCTGGATCTGAACCAAATGGATTCATGAATCTGCATTTTGTATAAATTATAATCTTTTGGAATGAGTGAAGAGGTTAGATTCAAATGGAAAGATAGGATGGATGAGTGAGGGAAGAACTGAAAAAAGTCAACTGTGGTGTTTCTTCTGTAAATAGTTATCAATATGAATACAGTGTGGATTGTGTATTTCTTTGTGTAATTCAGTATTAAGTGTGTTAGAGTAGGCAGAGTGTGTTACACAGAGGTTAGATAGTGTAGAAAGAACAGATCATAGCACGAGATGTTCTGTATATTATGTAAAGACTGTTATGAACAAAAGGAGTTTGCGTACAAAGCTTGTTTTGCATGATCTTTCGTTATGTGATTGGTTTCATAGATCGTAGGCCGAATCCTCTATAATTACGGTGAACAATTAAGAGCAGGGATATGTTTTAAGAAATCGAAGTATATAGTTTAGAGACTGACTAACTTGGCGAAAGCGCTAAGTCTTGGCGGAACTTGTTAAATTTGTGAAGAAACCCCAGAATAAATCAGGATCGTCCATTGGCTGGCAGATCCAACAATGACTAGCAATTGCGGGGGTAAGAGTGTACGGGTTTCTTGATTGTGGCTGAAGACCCGCACTCACTCCTAGCCGTCAATCTCATATTCAATTCTTAGGTCACAGTCAACTACGGGAGTTAAGCCGTTTTTAAATCGTGTGCTAGTTGAAGTCCCGCAAACCATAGATTTGATGGCCTCTTATATCCATCGGATATTGGGTCATAAAGTGATTGATCTTTAATTTCAAAACCAGACTCGAACATTTATAGATCAAGGATTTATATTCTTTATCAGCTCCATAAGGGCGGTTAAACGTTGCGCATGATCCCTGTTCGATATCGCTGCTGACCGTTGGATCAAGTGAGTTTTGATCAAACGGTGGGGGGTCACCGATTAGGTTGGTTGATTGGGTGAACCATCAATCGTTGAATTGAAAGGGTAAGATCAACAGTGGAGAATTAATCCGACAATATTTGTGGGAAAGGTGGATCCAATAAGAATTGAACTGGGGTTTATTTTATTTGGGTTTCAGCTATATGCGTTCGGAGTGGGTTTGGCGTTCGTTGGCGGGTTCTATGTTATTCCATTGTTTGGTGATTGGCCGGGTTTTGTTAAAATCCACCAATGAAAAGGCTTATGTTGTATATGTGGACCCATAACTCATAGGTCCACATGGGATTTTTAAAAGATGTCAGTTTTCTAGTATCACCCTTGTAGGAACAACGGCACGTGGGTTGACTTGACGAACTAGGTAGATAATCATTAATGAAGCTAAGCTTCTCCACTTGAGGCCTCTTGCAACCACATTTTAGATAGGCTCTTACTTAGAAGAAGTCACATTTTAGATAGGCTCTTACTTAAAATCTACCAAGAACACCATCACACAACAACCTTACAACTTTGAATGGTTTTGCATGCATTTGAAGTTTGGATCTTGTTGAACATCTTCATTTTAGCTCTTTCTCAAATACATGCAAGATACTTTAAAGCACCTATATCTCTTTTATTGTAAGTACTTTAGTTTTATTCTTGTATCTTGCTCATGCTCATTGAATTAGCTTAAAGCTCCATTGGTGTCATATCATTGTTTATATTTCATATGAGCATATTTCCTTTTTTAAGTACAAGCAATATCTTATGTGCAAGCATTCAATTCCATTTAGTGTTTTCCTTTCAAAGTTGTACCTCATATTGTAGACTTCTTATTGGTTGTTCTAACCAGGTTATTTTGGAACGGGAGTAGGAGCGGAAACGGCGAGTAGGAGTGGAAACGAGGAGCAGGAGCGGGAGCGGAAATGGGGAGCATAAGCGGGAACGGGAGCAAGGAGCGACAATTTCAAAAGCTCCTAGGTCGGGAGCAGATCGGAGCAAATTTTTATATAGCATATATTTTTATATATTTTGATGCATATATGTCAAAAACATGTAGAATGATGAACTAGATATAAAAAGCATAAAAACTTGGAATGAACCATATAACCTCAATCATCTAGAAGTTATAATCTTCATCAACCACGTCTGCAAGTTACAAGTTCTCATTTATATAGCATGCAAAGGTGCACATAACCAAAATAGCGTCGAGTGCAATCCATCTCTGAACCAAAAATAGATCAAAAAATAGGCTCTAGATGGCCTCTAGCATCCAAAAAAATCATGCTAAAACAAGTAGCTACATATCATCAAATCCATTGCATATCTTGGGATCTTTGTCATTAATATCACCCTCTAAGCAATTAACATAAGATAGAAAAAATGTAGCATGTCAAGTCAAGATTTTGTTTGAGTGATGGGTACATTTTTAGTAGGGTCATAATAGAGGGGTTCGACAACCAATGTCACTAACATCAAGGTACATAGAGGGCTTAGTGCTCTTGATTAAATATGAGTCCCATACCCTAGTACATGACAAAATCCAATGGAAACATTGTAATCCCCCCAATCCTGAAATCTTGAAAAACTGATAATTCTATTGGATTTTGAGTGAGATCTAAAACTCTACTTTCTCCATATGAAATCCAATGAGGTTGAAACCACTCTTAAGCATCATGATGTTAGTTTTTGTAGCATCGGATGGTGTTCTAGTCTTGATAATTGCCAGAGTGGTTAAGAAACACTAGGACTCCATAACCCGTTAAAGGTTTAAGGAAAATCCACCTAGAGATGCCTTAATTAATTTAATTAATCAATAATTAAATTTTTCCTAAGTCTAACTTAGAGAAATTGATTAATTAACAGGGATTAACTGAGGAAGGTGAGGTTTCTCTAGAAATTCACACGAATCCATGAGGAAATAATCCCAGCCATTGATTGAGATTTAGTCTTGGCCATTGGAGTCCCAACTGAAGATTATAAGAAGAAGTCGATGGGTAGATGGGGAAACACACTTGAGATCGATTTCCTTGGGCAGTGATTTTCCAGAGAGAAGAAGCAGTTGCCGGAAGAGTTCGACCCAGAGAGGGGAAGCAGAGACAGTGAGTCTAGAGAAAGTTTTCTAGTTCTGGAGGGTTAGCAGCAAAAGGGTCGTATTTCCTAGAGAGGTTGCACAAAGCCAGCGCAAATAGCGTCAGAGGGAGATCGATTTTGCTGGAGGGAAGGGTAACTCAGTTGTAGTTGGTGTTGATTTGGGGTAGCATCGGATGTGCTCTAGCCACGAAAAT
This sequence comes from Pinus taeda, assembly GCA_000404065.3. Taxonomy (NCBI): domain Eukaryota; kingdom Viridiplantae; phylum Streptophyta; class Pinopsida; order Pinales; family Pinaceae; genus Pinus; species Pinus taeda. Next base: position 199,824 of record APFE030450922.1, on the reverse strand, counting down.
TGGTGGAGAGGCTAAAGCACATGAGATCTCCAATAACCAGAAATGGTTTGGGCAGATTCTAAACAGTTTGCGAGATATTAAAATAATTAATATTTTTAATGGAGTCTCAAGTCTAAACTTAGGGAAAATAAAATATTAATGTGAATTAATATAAAATTGTGTTGAAGGGTCCAAAAGTCATGGATCAAGCCAGAGTAAGTATTAGTCGTTGATTAGGGACATAATCTCGGCCGTTGAATTGTCAACGAGAAAAGTATAAGAGGAGGCTTGAGGGTCACTTGGAGGACACCTCGAGTTGATCAAAATTTCGATTTTCTGGGGCAGGGTTTGCTGAGGAAGTCGAAAGAGTGATAAGAGTTGCAGCTGAGGGGCAGGGTTTGCTGAGGAAGTCGAAAGAGTGATAAGAGTTGTAACTGAGGGGCAGTGAATACAGAAGCAGAGAGGCAGAGATAGTACTAGGACAATCAGTGTTGAAGTCGGGAGAGACGGACGCAGATCCAGCCAGAGGTTCAGGCAGAGCCAGCCATAGGTTCACGCAAAGCCAGCCAAGGCTCACGCAAAGCCAGCTAGGAGCTGTGCAGTGCCTCAGACAGCCAGCGTGGGTGACACAAAGGCTCTAAGGGCTGACACAGTGCCTCCAGAGGCTGACGCAAGGCGAGCTAGGGTGACGTTGGGCCAGAAAGGGCTGACGCAGTCCCTAGAGGCTGACGTTGGGGTTTTCGCGGGGCAGAATGGAGTTGGGAGTTGTTGGAGTGTTTATCTAGGGTTTTAGCCGAAACATCTGTCTCCAACTAAGAGGTACTACTGCCGAGATTATTCTCTGTTGGGTGAGCCGGTTTTGGTACCAAGATTGTATTCTGAAACTGCTTAATAATTAAAACCCTCAGATAGTTGCACCGGTTTTCTCGCATTCGGTTTTTCCGGGGTCATTGGTCCAAAAACAACGATGTCACTTGTGTGATTATTTTGTTTCCTTCAGATGATGATCTGTAATGTGTTGAGCATGTACTTGTATTTATTTGCAGTATTTACATGGTAAATAACTTGTTAATTAATCAGAACAAGTAGGCAGGAATAAATCAGAAAAGTACATGAAGGGTTTCTAACGGGTTAGACTTAGAAATTCCAACATGGTATCAGAGGGTGGTTGCAGATCACAGGAGAACTGAGGACATCTGTTGAGCAGAGCAACAACAGCAAAAAAGAGTTGTCCCGAGTGACAGAAGTGGTTCCTAGCAGAGAAGCAACAAGGAAGGGGTGACGCATTGCCTGCGTCATCAAGTTTGAGCCAGGAAGAGGGTCAGCGCAATGGCAGAGAGGAGCAGACTCGACCTACGCAGTGCTCAGTCATCTTTCTCAGTCAGCAAGGATTGACACCCATGGCCGGGAGGTGCGGATTTTGTTGGTGTTGGGATTGCGCAAAGCCTAGAAGCTCTAACCTTTAGTTTGTTGGCGCTTAGGAGGATGTGGATAAGTTGCAGAGTGAAGTTGGTGGGGTACTGTAGTCAAAACAGTACCTAACAGGGCAAGACCAAGGAGAAGGAAGTTGTTACCGAGGATTTCTAGCCAAGAAATCCAGATCAGCGATGCAGCTGCACTAAGGATCAGAGTGGGTGCATCTCGACATTGGCAGAGGGGTTTCCAAGAGGGAAATCGAGGCTTAGAGGGAGTCACACCGAGAACTTCCAGAAGGGAAGTAGAGGAGCAGCGAGATGGCAGTGAACGGGGTAAGAGACCAAGACAAACTAGACGGAGCCTCAAACTTCGTAGTTTAGAAGGCCATAATCTTATTTGTTCTAGACAGGGAACGTCTCAACCACTTCACCTTGAGGACAATAGCGGTCCTAGTTGACCCGAGTGATAATGATAAGTACGAGGATGCAATGGCGAGGGCTAAGAGCATCATCCTTGACGGGGTCAAGAACCATGTAATATCACACATTGCCGAAAAGAATACGGCAAATGAGATGTGGGAGGCCCTAAAGAAGTTGTATCAGCATACTTCCGTGCAAAGGAAGATCCTACTAGAAAATCAATTGCAGTCATACCAGATGCAAAAGGGAGAATAGATCGACATCTTCCTTGGTCGATTGAAGGAGATCTGGGATCAGTTGACTTCCATAGGGGCCATGCCGAATCAAGAATTGATGGTGATAACAGCATTGAACGCAATCTCAGAAGACTGGGAGGTGTTTATCCAAAGCATACTGGGCAGGGCGACCCTTCGAGATTGAGAGGAAATGTGGGTAGCTCCTCGCCAAGAAGAGATCAAAAGGCTAAGCAAGTCTGGAAGCAGCGGCATGGGGATCAAAATCACGAAGGAGGAAGAGGAGGATGTTGCCCTAGAATCTGAGGGAAAGCAGGAGAAATGGAAGAAGAAGGACCTCTCCAAGGTCAAATGCTTCAACTGTGGGGAACTGGGTCACTATGCGAGCCAGTGTCCGACGAAGAAAAGCAAAGGAGAGGCTTTCGAGACCAAGGCAGTGCCAGCAAGGGCAGAGAAGAAAGTGGAGACAAATCATGACTGTGCCATGAGTGCTCACATGCCACTTAAGTGGAAGTGGGGAGACATCGAGCTGTAGTCAGACGGACTACAAGTGATGAGGGGCAAGATCCTTGAGGTACCCAACCTCTCGGATTATACCTGGTTGCGGGAGCCCCGAAGAGGAGCAGCAGTGCTGGCAAATGTTGGTAAAGACGAATGCAGAGAGCGACAGAGGGAGCTACAGTGCAAGAGTCCCAGGACAGCGTGAGGCAGCAGTGCGAGATGCACAGAGTTAATCCAGCAGTGCAGAGGTCAGAGAGGGAGCACCTGTAAGTGACAAAGGGAGCTTCAGCATTGGGAGTGTTTCTAGCCTGACGGAGATGTCAAAGTTGGGAGATCAGTTACTTTTCAATAACTAAGTTGCAGTGCAACAGTTAGTTGTGGCAGTGCTATGGGAAGCATGATGAGAGGGGTTGTAGTGCAGATGCAATAGTGGTAGTGGCAGGGCCATGGGTAGCAGCATGGATGTAGAGGGAGCTGTTGTACAGATGCAGCAGTGGAAGTGGCAGGGCCATGGGTAGCAGTACATGATACAAGAGTGCAGAGGATATTGGGCAGCAGGCCTAGCATCAACACACAGACCGATGCCGGATGATTAGAGTGATGCTCAGTGAGGAGTATTACTAGAGCACAGTCCTCGCTAAGAGGGAGTGTTGATTTGGGGTAGCATCGGATGTACTCTAGACACGAAAATTGGTGGAGAACTTAAAGCACATGAGATCTCCAATACCAAGAAATGGTTTGGGCAGATTCTAAACAGTTTGAGAGATATTAAAATAATTAATATTTTTAATGGAGTCCCTAAGTCTAAACTTAGGGGAAATAAAATATTAATGTGAATTAACATAAAACTGCGTTAGATGGGTCCAATAGTCATCGATCAAGCCAGAGTTAATCTTAGCTATTGATTAGGGACTTAATCTCAGTCGTTGAATCGTCAACGAGAAAAGTATAAGAGGAGGCTTGAGGGTCACTTGGAGGACACACCGAGTTTATCAATATTTCGATTTTCTGGGGCAAGGTTTGCTGAGGAAGTCGAAAGAATGATCAAAGTTGCAGTTGAGGGGCAGTGAATACAGAAGCAAAAAGGTAGAGATAGTACCAAGAGGACTAGTGCAGAAGCTGGGAGAGAGGGACGCAGAGCCAGCCAGAGGTTCACGCAAAGCCAACCAGGGCTCACGCAAAGGAAGCCAGGAGCTGTGCAGTGCCTCATAGAGCCAGCGTGGGTGACGCAGAAGCTCTAAGGGCTGAGGCAGTGCCTCTAGAGGCTGACGCAGGGCGAGCTAGGGTGACATTGGGCAGACGTTGGGCCAGAAAGGGCTGACGCAGTCCCTAGAGGTTGACGTTGGGGTTTTCGTGGGGCAAATTGGAGCTCGGAGCTATCGGAGTGTTTATCCAAGGTTTCAGCCAGAACATCTGTCCCCGACTAAGAGGTACTACTGCCAAGATTATTCTCTGTGGGGTGAGCTGGTTTTGGCACCCAAATTGTATTATGAAACTACTTAATAATTAAAACCCTCAGATAGTTGCACCGGTTTTCCTGCATTGGGTTTCTCTGGGGACATTGGTCCAAAAACAACGGTGTCACTTGTGTGCTTGTTTTGTTTCCTTCAGTTGATGATCTATAATGTGTTGAGCATGTACTTGTATTTATTTTCAATATTTACATGGTAAATAATTTGTTAATTAATCAGAACAAGTAGGCAGAAATAAATCAAAAAAGTACATGAAGGATTTCTAACGGGTTAACTTAGATATTCCAACAGTTGGTCAGGGAATTCTCTAGGAGGCCAAACGAATTCCTTCCAAAGGTAGAGTCAGCAAAGACATCATTTTTCCAGCAGTTTTGGGGCTTAGCGAGTTGGGGTCTATGCAAGCACTACACAGAGGCTCACGTAGAGGTTGTACGACTGGCTAGTTTTTCCAATTGTCAGAGCAAGATCAAGCATGTTGAGGTATTTTCCTCACAAATATTTTGGCTAGCTTATTTCGCTGATTGGATTGCCAGATTTCGACATCCAGTTGTACTCGGAATTTCTCACTGCTACTGAATAATAAAATCCCTTAGTTGCTGCATCAATTTCCAACATTGGGTCTTTCCGGGGACTATTGTGCAAAAATAACAGTGTTATATTTTTTTTGTGTGCATGCATATTATTTCTCAGTTTCCAATTTATCTTCCACATTATTTTTATTTGTGGATATTGCACTGTGATTAATTCATTGTTGCTAAAGCAATAAACTACTAAATTAATTTACAGATAGAAGAATTAATTCCAGTTGCTACAATAGAATTTCAGTAGTGAAATTTTCACACCCGAGTCATTTCATAGTAATGTTAAAAATTTAAGTAAAAGGATGAAAATGAAAGATAAAGGAGAAGGTCACTTTTACTTTAAGAATTTAACATTATCATGAATTGCATATAAAGTTAGGGACATAAGCTTGAATATTAGGCTGCCCTACTCAAAAACACTTGTTTCTTTGAAAAAAATTGTGTTTGGAACATCTTTGTGACAAAAATTTCATGCAAAAACTAGGGAACTTGTTGTATCTTGAAACAAAACTAGGGAAACTGTTACAAGTTCTAGTGAACTTGTTGTATCTTGAAACAAAACTGGGAACTTTTTGCAAGTTCTAGTGAACTTGTTGTATCTTGAAACATTATTTTATTACAAGTATTATTACTACATTTGAGCATATTGTCTTTCTTGCAAGATTATATTATTTGGCATTGGTCTACTTACATCAATTTGCCTAGCAAGATATATTGTTGAATCATTTTAATTTATTTACATATTGATATTGATTATATGTTCATCATCATTTGTACTTGCTAAGTCTTTATTTCTTGCTTCAAGTTACATTTCAAGCCTTTAAATGGTTGATGTTGAACTTGTTAAGTCTAACAAGCCTTGTTAAATTTTAGGTATGTTCTATGCCTAGAGCAATTTGTTTCAATTTTCACAGTTAGCTCAATATCTTTTCCAAATTAGCAATCACATCAGCATTAAAGTAAACAGCAGATAGAATATAAACATAAATCGCAAAAGACAAGCCAAGACAAGAGGACACAAAATGTGGCACTAGCCAAGGACAAACCCCAATGTGGGGAAACCCTTGATCAATTCTTCTTAGATGTTCTTCAATAGTTCAACAGAGAGAGAGAGATAGTACATTTACAACAGAAGTCAACATTTTGACTTATTTAGATAAGAGCATAGATCATCTCTAAGAAGATGATACATGAGAGCAGTTGAAGACAAGTTGCTTCAACTGATTCTCCAAGGAGACTCCTTCACCTATCGTTGTGCTGCATTTCGTCATCATGCTACACCTCACCTTGTTGCACCATGTTGCACCCATCATCACTATGTTGCATCTCATCATGCTCCATTAATCATGATTGTACCCATCACTGTATTGCATTATGTGCCATTGCTGAACCATGTTGCCATACTGACCTATGTGCTAGCTACATCTTGCTTGCTTGTTGTCCCTAGCTTGCTTGTTGTTCCTAGCATGCTTGTTGTCCTTTGCATGCTTGTTGTTGCATGCTAGTTGTAACACTAAATGCTTGGTGTATTCGCTGCTAAGTACCATACAACTGTCCCAATTTTAGTTAGTTGTCCCTTGCATGCTGCTCTCCTTCGGAGACAGATGCTCTGGCTGTTCCAGCAGTTCCGGTTGTTCCCGACAGTTTCGAAAGTTCCGACAATTCCGGCTGTTCCCGACAGTTCTGACTTCTGCCCTTTGCGTCAACGTTCCCACCTGTTCCGGTAGTTCCCGGCAGTTCCCAGCAGTTCCGGCAATTTCGGCAATTCCGGCTATTCCTGGCAATTTTGACAGTTCCGGCAATTCCAGCAGTTCCAAATTTTCCCCACAGTTCCCAGTAGTTCCGGCTTCTACCCTCTGCGTCAGCTTTCCCAGCAGTTCCGGCTATTCCCAGCAGTTCCGACAGTTCCAGCTATTCCTGACAGTTCCCGGCAGTTCCAACAGTTCCGACTATTTTCGGCAATTCCCGACAATTCCAACTATTCCTGACAGTTTCTGCAGTTCCGGCTTTTCTCGGCAGTTCCAACTATTCTGGGCAGTTCCGGCTTCTGCCCTCTAGATTAGCGCAACATTATCCCTTAGAATCTCTCCTCCTACTAAAACCCAAAGACAAGTAGAGAGGAAGAGATCCCAAGTGTATTGAAATGACTTGAAGGCCACCTCTATTTATACTAAAACGTTGAGCACAAGTGGGGTTTATCTAGTTGTTGGTCGACCTTGACGAATAGTCCCATAACATAAATAAATTCATATCTCCATGAATACTTATCAGAATTGGATGATCTTTAGATCAATCCTACACCTCTCGATGAAAGGGATCCAAGAAAAATATCAGCGTCCATTAATAAGATGACCCACATGGAGTTTGGCCCTAGTTGCCAATTTTAACAAGCCTTCACTAATATTTTCCTTACGGTCCACCCCCCTTGGCTTTAGCTAGGAGAGAGCCTAGATGGAGAGAATTGGGAATAGGTGACAGCCCCAATTCTGAGCTTTGCCACCAAGGCCACACCTAGTGGGTTGAGGAGATTTTTCCCATATTAACTTAGGTGTGTAAGCAAGGCAGCAATAGGACCAAACATCATTAGAGAAGTAGACCCTAATGAAAGAAGCTTCATAGGTGCCTTCCTGGAATCCTATGAATATCTCCATAAAATCTGTGAGGATGCATTTGTTGGCTAGCCTCTTATATAGATATAGAATGGGCTTGTAAGAGTGAGTTATAAATTACTAAGAAAACAGTTGTGTTGGTTTATGACTAACTTTCAATGCTGATAAGACATTTAACATATAATGCTACCATACAACTAATATGACAAGCTTGTATTGCAAAAAAAATATATATATGTCTGAACTACTATTCAGTAAAATCCAATGACTGATTGGTTGGTTGCACTTTAAGCGTCCTTTGAAACGTAGCTTGCTAAGATTACCTCTTTCCATCAAATCAGAAATCAGAATCGAGGATCAAATTTAGTATAAACTATTAGGTTTTTCAGTTTTCATTTATGTGGTTGAACATATCAGTCATGAAATTCTGCAGCTCATTTTGGTTATCCTGGTTCAAAATATCTTGGTGAGAATTAAACCTACAAATAGTTGTGCATTTATTGCTAATGGGTGCATAATTTAGGCAATTCAGAAGAAAGTGTTTACCATCTTTTATGGCTTCCATTTTGTAGCTTATGCAGGTTATTTCTTCTTAAGAGGTTTTAGGATTTTTCCTCCACCTTGTTTAATCATTTAGGTCATGTGAGTTTGCCCTAGTGAAATACACGCAATAGCTAAAGAAGTCTACCAATACAATACCTTATCATAAACTTTGTAGATCCCGGGTCTCCTTGTCTCCCTGCTCTTCCACGAAGCTGTGAAAGAAATTAAGTCACCATTGTCAACATTAAATAGCATTATTTATTCCTTAAATCACAACATCATTTAATGAATCATCACAAAAATAGCTGAAAAATAAATTATTAAAATGTGAACCTATTAAGTCATACAAAATGTGAACAACAATACAAGGTGACAACTATGAAAGGAAGGTTGAAACCACAACCCCAAATACAAAATCTCCAATACCAGTGCAAATCTGACAGCTCTTTAGAAGACATCATATTTTTAATCAAGTAGATGAGCCTGGTCATTTGGTGTACACTCAAATATAATCCTTGCTGTTGCCATTTAAAAATTTTGGACTATATTTTCCTATGTTATTAATAAAGAAAAACAGTGAAAATATAATGGAGTCATCAAATTTCAATTAAGAAAATAAGCGATCAACAATTTTGCAGAAAGACAGTAATGGAAGTAATCTAGCCAACCAATTATTTGTTTGCAACAGTTCTGCCTACAATTTTTATCTTTCAACCTAAAAATTTTCATGCTTTATATTGTTCAGCTTGTTACGAAGTAATTGTTTCCTTTTACCAGTTCTGCCAGCCGTTTCTGTTCAGCTAGTGCATTTTGTTGCTTTATGTCGTTGCATGGAGAGGACTTGTCTTTGCTTGGAGGGATATTCTTTGACTCTTGTACAAATATTTACATGGTGTAACATGCCCTTGAGGGTCTTCAAACTTTCTTTTGAATCTTTGACTTACCTATGGCACTTTAACATGTGCTAGACCTATTTCAATGAGCAAGAAACTCATTGATAAATATAACAAAAATAATATTTATTTTCTTGAATAAATACAAATATCAAAAGTACATTTATGAAGACCGAACCAAGTTACACTTTCTTCAACACCTCTCTCTTCTCTGCCTCAGCTTCTTCTTCCAGCACACCTTAACATCCTTTCTATTTCTCATGGTTCTGTTTCTGCACTTATCTTATATTTCTTCTAATTATGTACTCTGCAGTCTTTTTACAGTCAATAGAATAGCAGGAGGAATTTCTTTTGCATTCCCACATGTATTGACATTGAACATAATTTTGAGTCACAATGACCGACTTGTTGATTTTTCAGGATTTCCTAGACTGAATTATTTCCAATGATTACTTCATTAATATATCTCGTGTCATATTCATCATTAAGCAATGACGCAGAGAAAATCTCAAAAGTATAAACAATAAATCCAGTAAAATCATGAAGAGACAGCCAAACACAAGAGTCACAAAAATTACCCTGGGAAAACTCCAAACCAAAGGAAAAACCCACCAACCTTTTCTTAGAAAATTGGTCTATTTCAACAAGAGATACAATATGATTTCCTAGACAAAAACAACGTCAAACTGACCAGAAACCAAACCCAGGTCAAACCAGATCAAACACAGACAAATTCAGCCTCATAAAATCTTGGCCTGCTTCAGATTCATCCTTCTAGCTCTGCCTCAGATTTTTCCTCCTGTACTGCCTCAGATAAACCTGAAATTCTGCCTCAGAAGATATCTCTATGTGATCAAAATTCTTGCCCAAATGGTGTTGAAATGTAACTAGTGTCTATCTTCATAAATTGTACTTCAGTCATGACTTGAAGTAATTATTGATGTACTTGTCAAAGGAAAATAAAAAGAATTATTTATAAAAGAAAAACTATTATTTTTGAAATGGGTTTCTTACCCATCAATTTGTTGTCCTAGGTCTAAGCACCCATTGAGTGCTCTTGGGGTCTTGATGTCAAGTCAAAGAGTCAAGGTTGTTGAAAAATGTGTAACTAGGTTTGGTCTTCATAAATATGAAATGTGCTTTTGATTCTTGTATATTGTAAAATGAAAGAAAAATTATTATTATTATTTTTGAGCATGGGTTTCATGCTCAAGGTCTTTTATTTTATAGGTCAAACACCCATTGAGTGCTTCTAGGGTTTGTCCAAGGTCAAGCAGTCAAAAGAGTCATTGTCATAAGTTGAAGACCCCATCGGGCACATTGTAAATTGTAACAAAAATTGTTTTTGTCCTTAAAAGTGTCAAAATACCCTTCAAGACAATGTCGTCTTGGCAGCTAGCAAGTCTGCCTAAATTAAGGAGCTATGTCCATTGAGTGCTTCTAGGGTTTGTCCAAGGTCAAGAAGTCAAAAGATTCATTGTCATAAGTTGAAGACCCCATCAGGCACATTGTAAATTGTAACGAAAATTGTTTTTGTCCTTAAAAGTGTCAAAATACCCTTCAAGACAATGTCGGTTTGGCAGCTAGCAAGTCTGCCTAAATTAAGGAGCTACGTCCACCTTGAGAAACCTATCTGAAGGAGGAAACTCGACCTCCTTGGAACACATTCATCACTCACTTATTCAAGCGAAGGAGGAAGAAGAGAAGGCAACAAAGAAGGAAAAGGATGAAAGAGACTTGTCTTTGGGCTATTTCTCTCTCACACATGCGAAGGAAGGCTAGGGTTTCTACAACTGGTCTAGGGTTTTCTTCTGCAGGTTCAATCTTGAAAAAGGAAGGGAAAGAAGGTCAACAAAGGTCACAATAAGCCATCATCAAGCTCCAAAACGAAGAGAAAATCCAAGTGAAGGTCTAAGGAAGCCTTGAGCGGCCAGAAGAAGCTCACACATGTGGCCAACAACTGCCGCAAGAGGGCCAAAAATTTCAGACCTGCAGTAAAGGCCGAAATCCTGCAGCTAGAGATCGAAGTTATGCTACTAGAAGAGATTTGATTAGGTTTGACTTGAACAAAAGAAGCACATCATCCGAAAGGGTTGGACTTGATCTTGGAGGGTATTGATCTTGGCCTAGACATCTTGGAATTTGTCAATTGAAGAGTTTATAAGAAGAGAAGAGATTTGCGGGTTTTCCTCTCAAGTGGAGAGCTTTTGGCCCCGGCTTGTAGCCTATATTTTGTGTTCTTGTTCTTCTTGTTTTGGTAGTTGTATGATGATACACAAACATAATAATAACTAAAGAAGCTAAATACGTAAGAAAAGTAATCATAAGAAATTATCAATAAAAGAGAAATTACTCTAATCATTGCCCTAATAAATGTTTCAACATGGTATCAGAGCTAAGGTTCACTAAGGGCATCATGAAGATCTCTACTACATTGAAGAAGTTTCTAAAGAATTGTTCAAAGGTAGCAAGTCATCTCAAGAAGGGTATCATAGAAGTATGGAATCTCCTATTTACTCCAAAAAAGGAAGTGACCAAGACAAAGATGAAGCACTCTTCTCAGCATTCATTGGCACATTTCAAGATGAGAACATTTGGGTGATTGATAGTGGAGCATCAAGACACATGACTGGTCATCACAAGCAACTAAAAACATTGTCAAAAGGAAAGTCTTCTTACCCTGTAGAGCATGGTGATAATAAGAGCTATCCTGTGAGAGGAATTGGATTGACCTCGATAAAGTTGGAGAATGGAGGCAATATTCATCTCAACAACATCCTATTTGTTTCAGGTTTGCATAACAACTTGCTCTCCATTCAAGTCTAGAAGATAAAGGTGATAGAGTGGCTTTCATTGATGGAAAAGTTGTAGTATGGGGTAAAATCTCAAGCATAGAAAATGCTAGAGTGATTGGGATTCATGAAGGAATACTTTACAGGTTGCTATCTCCTCTTGCTCAAGCTTTAGTTGACATTGAAATCAACCCATGTAAACTTTGGCATAAAATATTCGGTCATCTCCATTTCAAAATCCTTCCCATTCTAAATTCAATAGTAGACAGAAAACCCAAACTAAAAGAAGATCACGAATGAATGCAAGGAATGTGCATTGGGTAAGAACACCAAGAGACCATTTGGAAGTAGTGCTTCACAGTCAAAAGAAATCTTGCATCTTATTCATTCTGATGTTTGTGGTCCTATGACTCCTAAATCACTTGGAGGTCATCTATATTATGTCACATTTATAGATGACCATTCAAGGAAAACTTGGGTTTACTTAATGAAATCCAAGGATGAAGTATTTACCAAATTTCAAGAATTCAAAGTTGAAATAGAAAACCTTACAAAAAGAAGAATCAAGATTTTAAGATCTAATAATGGAGGAGAATACAAATCTAAGGAAATCATAGATTTTTGTAAAGAGTCTGGGATTAAGAGGGAGCTAATAGTCCGATATAATCCCGAACAAAATGAAGTTGCAAAACGAAAGAATCAATCCATTGAAGAAAGTGTAAAAGCAATGTTACATGACCAAGATTTACCGAAATTTTTGTGGGGTGAAGCTTCAAGGACAGTTGTGTACATACAAAATTGAAGTCCCCATAAATCACTAGATAACAAGACTCCCAAAGAAGTGTTCCCTAGGAAGAAACCAACAGTAGATCATTTCCGAATTTTTGCATGTCATGTCTATATTCATATACCTAAGGACAAAAGAAAGAAGTTGGATCCATCTAGCATAAATGGAACATTTTTGGGCTACAATAACTCTTCTAAGGCCTATAGGATCTACATATAGGAAGGACACTAAATAGAAGTCAGACAAGATGTGATATTTGACGAAAGTATTGCATTCAAGAAATCAAAGGATCTCCCTATGGACTCTGATGATGAAGAACTTCTAGTATTTGAAGAAGTTACTGGGAAGAAGAATCAAACCATGAAGATGAAGGTCCCTATGAACCTATACAACCTGTGGTAATCCCCGAAACTAGAAAAAGACCTAACTAGTTGAAGTCTACACTTCTAGATGCATAAGGTCATGGAGCAACTCAAGGTACATTCAGGGAAAGCAAGAAGCCCAAACAATATTCTAGGTATATAGCCTACATGACAAAACTAATAGAAGCAGATCCATCCATGTCTGAAAAAGCTATTAATCACCAAGAATGGAAGAATACCATTAATGAAGAATAACAATCTATAATGAAGAATGGAGTTTGGGAGATCATACCTAGGCCTGAAGACAAATCTGTGGTAACTTCCAAATGGCTCTACAAGATCAAACATGCAGCAGATGGAAATATTGATAAATATAAGGCAAGATTTGTGGCTAGGGGCTTCTCTCAACAGGAAGGCATCAACAATGAAGAGACATTTTCTCCAACAACAAGGTATACAACTATTCATTCATTGGTCTCTTTGGTAACATCAATGGGATAGAGGATCCACCAAATGGATGTCAAGACTGCATTCTTAAATGGAAAAATTGATGAGGAAATCTATATAGAACAACCCTTGGGATTTGAAGTTAAAGGTAGAAAGGCATATGTCTGCAGATTGAAGAAGGAATTATATGGCCTCAAGCAAGCACCAAGGGCATGGTATGCTAGGATGGATGCATACCTACAAAGATTAGGCTTCACAAAAAGTTATGTTGATCCAAACCTTTATATTAAGGTTGTGAAAGGAGAGTCGATAATCATTCTTCTGTATGTGGATGTTCTTCTCCTGACAGGTGTGGAAGGTTGAATTGAAGAATGTAAGAAGCAACTAGCAGTGGAATTTGACATGAAGGATATAAGTCTAATGCGCTACTATTTGGGACTGGAATTCTAGCAAGGACCTAATGAGATCTATTTAAGTCAAGGAAAGTATGTGATCAAGATGTTGCAGAGTTTTGACATGATGAATTGCAAACCAATGACAACCTCTATGGTCACAAACTTAAAAAGACTAAGGAGTTCTGAATCAAACCCTGTGGATCCTTCCAAGTATAGACAATTGATTAGCTCACTGATGTACTTGGTGAATACTCAACCATACATATGTTTTGCAGTAAATGTTCTCAGTCAATTCCAAGTGGAGTCGAGGCATGATCATTGGATAGCAGAAAAACATACGTTGAGATATCTGCAAGGAACCATCCACTATTACATGAAATATGATAAAAGGAATGACGTCCACTTGATTGGATATACAGATTTTGACTGGGAAGGTAGTGGGCAGGATGGAAGGAGCACTACAGGATGATGTTTTAGTTTGTGATCCTCCATGATCTCATGGATGAGCAAAAAGCAAGAAATAGTTGCTTTGAGTAGTGTTGAGGCTGAGTATATTGCATCCTGTGAAGTAAGAAGAGAAGTTGTCTGGTTGGCGAAGCTGCTATCCGACCTATTTGGAGGACCAATGAACCCTACAGTGATACATGGAGATAACACCAGTTATATACGATTGTTTGAAGACCGATTATTTCATGGAAAGACAAAGCATATCAACAACAAGTATCACTACATTCGGAAGCTAGTACAAGATGGTGTGTTGCAGCTACAAGATATCTCCATCGATGAGCAGGTAGCTGACATATTGACAAAATCTCTTCCTAATAAGAAGCTTGTGTATTTGAGAGACAAGCTTGGTGTGCTTGATATATCCTCCCTAGTTGAGAGGGAGAGATAAACACATCATTCTTGTCTTCACTTGGTAAGACAAAATCGAGGATTGGGTAAGCATCTAGCATCTGATACTCTGAGGATGAGGTAGGGCATCCAAGATAAGAGTAATCGTGGACCAATATTCTTTGAGGGCTAGCTATCCTAGATAAGAATAGTCCAAGAAAGGTCATGCTTTGTGGACACCTGGGTGGGGTATGTACCTTGAGAGACAATGATGATGGTGTCTATAAATCATTGGTATCACCAACATTGTGCTCTGATCATGTGGAGAGAAAGAGTTGTTAGTCAAGGACATGCTATATGAAAATGTTGGTTGATATGATGTTATACAGATGGGTTACCAATCTGACTCTTTTTATGAGATCTCTTCAAGATTGACAATGTCCATATACCATTTATGAATACCTTCCTAGTTAAGAGGGAGTGTTCAAAAATGTGTAACTAGGTTCAGTCTTCAGAAATATGAAATGTACTTTTGATTATTGTATATTGTAAAATGAAAGAAAAATTATTATTATTATTTTTGAGCATGGGTTTCATGCTCAAGGTCTTTTATTTTATAGGTCAAGCACCCATTGAGTGCTTCTAGGATTTGTCCTAGGTCAAGAAGTCAAAAGAGCCATTGTCATAAGTTGAAGACCGTATTGGCACATTGTAAATTGAAAACAAATTATTTTTGTCCTTAAAAATGTCAAAATAGCCTTCAAGACCAAGTCGGCCTAGCAGCTGGAAAGTCGATGTAAATTATGGAGCTATGTCCACCTTAGGAAGCCTATATAAAGGAGGAAACTCGACCTCCTTGGAACACATTTATCACTCACTTATTCAAGCGATGGAGCCAGAAGAAGAACACAACAAAGAAGGACGAGGACGAAGGAGATTTGTCTTTGGGTTATTTCTCTCCCACACGTGCGAAGGAAGGTTAGGGATTCTACAACTAGTCTAGATTTTTCTTCTGCATGTTCTGTCTTGAAGAAGGAAGGGAAAGAAGGTCAACTAAGGTCACAATAAGCCATCCTCAAGCTCTAGAAGGAAGAGAAAAGCCGAGCGAAGGTCTGTGGAAGCCTTGGGAGGCCAGAAGAAGCTCACGCGTGTGGCAACAGCTGCTGAAAGAGGGCTGAAAATGTCAAACCTGCAGTAGAGGTCGAAATTTTGCAACTAGAGGTCGAAGTTATGCTAATGGAAGAGATTTGACTGGGTTTGACTTGAACAAAGGAAGCACATCATCCGAAAGGGTTGGACTTGGTCTTGGTCTAGAGGTCTTGGAATTCGTCAATTGAAGAATCTATAAGAAGAGAGAAGATTTGCGAGTTTTCCTCTCAAATGGAGATCCGAGTAAAAATTGATCAAGGGTATTCTTGAATTCGTTGAAGGACTATTTGTTGATTTGGGGTAGCATCAGATGTGCTCTAGCCACGATATTTGGTGGAAAGGTTGGGGCACATGAGATCTCCAATAACTAGAAAGGGTTTGGGCAGATTCTAAACAGATCAGGAAATATTAAAATGATTTATATTTTTAATGGAGTCCCTAAGTCTAAACTTAGGGAAAATAAAATATTAATGTGTATTAATATGAATATGTGCTAGAATGGTCCAAAAGACATGGATCAAGCCAGATCTAATCTTAGCCGTTGATTAGGGAATTAATCTTGGTCGTTGAGATGTCAATAGGAAAAGTATAAGAAGAGGCTTGAGGGTCACTTGGAGAAGTACACCAGATGGTCAGTCATTCTATTCTCTAGAGCGAGGCTTGCTAAGAGAGATAGAATCAGTGATTAGGAGAGCAGCTGAGGGGCATTGAGTACAAACAAACAGAGAAGGCAGAGATTGTGTCAGGAGAGCAACGCGGCAGCCAGGGAGAGTGACGCAAAGCCAGCAAGGGATCATGAAGGGCCATGCAGAGGCAGCCAAATGCTGCAAAGAGCACTAGAGAGGTCAGCGTGTCTGACGCAGAGGCCCAGAAAGCTGACACAGCGCCCCCTGGGGCTGACGCAGAGCCAGTGTGAGACAGAGAGGGGCTGACGTAGTCCAGATTGGGCAGATGCTGGGGTTGCAGAAGCAGTTTTGTGCTAAAGAGCTGCAGGAAGGATTTTCCAGGGTTTCAACCAAGAGATTTCTCTTAAACTGAGGTATAGCTGCTAAGGAAATTCTCTGTTGGGTAGGCCAGCTTCGGCACCTAGATTGTACTCTGATATTGCTTAATAAGAAAACCCTCAGATAGTTGCACCGGCTTTCCCACATTGGGTTTTTCCAGGGACATTGGTCCAAAAATAATGGTGTCATGTGGTGTGTTTGTTATTGTTTCTTTTAGTTGTTGATATGTAATATGTTGAGCATGCACTGGTGTTTATTTTCAGTATTTACTTTGTAAATAACTTGTTAAAGAAAAATAACAAGTAGGTAGGAATAAATTAGAAAAAGTGCATGAAGGGTTTCTAAACTAAGTAAACTTACCAACTTCAACATGGTATCAAAGGGTGATTGCAAATCACAGGAGGACTAAAAGATATTAGCTGAGCGGAGCAATAACAGCAGAAAACAGCTGTCCCGAGGTGACAGAAGCTATTTCTAGCAGCGCAAGAGCCAAGAAGTGTGATGCAGAGCCAACCAGAACCACGCAGAAGAAGTCAGGAGTTGCGCAAACCCTCAGAGAGGCCAGCGTTGCTTATGCAGAGGGCCAGAGGGCTAATGCAGGGCATCCCAAGGTTGACGCAAACCCATCTGGGGTGATGCAGAGCTAGCATAAGGCAGAGAGGGGTTGACGCAATTCACAAAGAGGCAGTTGCTAGGGTCTAGAAGGCTACAGGAACATTGTAGACTGGAGCTGGTGAGGTACTGTAGTCAGAACAGTACCTGACAGAGCAGGGCCAGAGGAGTTGTTACAAGGATTTCTAGTCGAGGAACCAGATCAGCAGTGTTGTTGCACAAGACGATCAAAGTAGGTGGCATCTCGACAAGCGGCAGAAGGATTTATTATTATTCTTAGGGTTTATTATTATGCAGTATTTAACACAACCCTAAACAAACACACAAGTGACACCATTATTTTTGGACAAATGTCCCCAGAAAAACCCAATGCAAGAAAACCAATGCAGTTATTCTGAGGGTTTATTATTATGCAATATCTCCTTGAGTAAAATTGGGTGCCTAACTAGCTCACCCGACAGAAAACTGCACAGCATCAATAACTCTCTATTCAGAAACAGGTATTCAAAAAACCTATCCCACGAAACCCTCTCTAGCGATTCTGAAGCTC
Organism: Pinus taeda; assembly: GCA_000404065.3. NCBI lineage: Eukaryota > Viridiplantae > Streptophyta > Pinopsida > Pinales > Pinaceae > Pinus > Pinus taeda. The sequence goes on along the minus strand of APFE030450922.1, from coordinate 182,246 downwards.
AACATTGGCCCCTCTGGCCCCTGCGTCAACCTCCTACTGCTCTGCGTCAGCCTCAAACCTCTCTGCGTCAACCTTCTGAGGCACTGCGCAACCTCTGGGACCCTCTGTGTCACTCTAGCTGCTCTCTGCGTGGATGACGCAATCCCTATGGCCTTTGCGATGTCTTTGTTGAGCTCTGCATGCCCTGAACTAGTTGTTGTCTCTCGCTCTCTACTTCTGCGTTGGTCTCTTGGCACTGTCTTTGCCTCTCTACCCAGTACTCACTGCCCCTCGTTGTTGATCAATGATTCACTTTTGCTTAGCAACCCTGCTCTAGCAAAATGAATGATTGATCACTCTGGTGTATCTTCCAATTGACCGTCAAGCCTCCTCTTACACTTTTCTCGTTGCTCCTCCAACGGCTGAGATTAAATCTCTAATCAACGGCTAAGATTAAACTTGGCTTTATCCTTATCCTTTGGGACATTCTAACCCAGTTTAATATTAATACCCATTAGTATTTTATTTTTCCTAAGTTTAGACTTAGGAACTCCATTAAAAATAATAATTATTTTAATATCTCACAATCCAATTAGAATCTGCCCAAACCATCTCTGGGTCTTGGAGATCTCATGTGCTTTAGCCTCTCCACCAATTTTCATAGCTAGAGCACATTCGATGCTACCCCAGATCAACACTCCCTCTTAGCGAGGACTATGCTCTAGTAATACTCCTCACTGAGCATCACTTTGATTATCTAGTACTGGTACCTGTGCTCATGCTAGGCCTCCCTGCCCAACATCCTCTGCACTGCTGCATCCTATATTGTTGCCCATGGCCCTACCACTACCACTGTTGCATCTGTACGGCAACTCCCTCTGCATCTGTGTTGTTGCTGGTCCATCCTCCCAATACTGCATCCCCCTCTCATCATGTTGCATCATGCTACTTCCAACTGCTACTGCACTACAACTCAGTTACTGAGAAGTAAGTAACTAACCCACCCAACTTCTGACATTCTTGTTAGGCTAGAAACACTCCCGATGTTGAAGCTCTCTCTGCCGCTAACAAGTGCTCCCTCTCCTGACCTTTGCGTTGTTGCAATAACTCCCTGCATCTCGCATCGTTGCACACCTCTTTGTGCCATCCTGCATCGTTACAACACTCTTGTGCCTCTCGCATTGTTGCAGCCTGCTAGCCTCGCGCTGCCTGAGGATCTCCTGCACTGTAGCATTTTCTGCAACTTCATCCGCATCCGTCTCTACCCACATCCACCAGTACTACTACTCTCTCTTCCGGGCTCCCGTAGCAAGATATAATCCAAGAGGTTGCGTACCTCAAGGATCATGCCCCTTATCGCTTGTAGTCGTCCTGACTACAGCTCGATATCTCCATACTTCTTCTCTAGTGGCACATGAGCACTCATGGCACAATCATCATCCCCCTGACTACAGCTCAATGTCTCCCCACTTCTTCTCTAGTGGCACATGAACACTCATGGCACAATCGTCATCCTCCTAACTACAGCTCAATGTCTCCCCACTTCTTCTCTAGTGGCACATGAGCACTCATAGCACAATCGTCATCCTCCTGACTACAGATCGATGTCTCCCCACTTCTTCTCTAGTGGCACATGAGCACTCATGACACAATCGTCATCCTCCTGACCACAGATCGATGTCTCCCCACTTCTTCTCTAGTGGCACATGAGCACTCATGGCACAATCGTCATCCTCCTCAAATTCTTTCTCCACCTTCGTTGGCGCTGCCTTAGAGTCAGAAGCCTCTCCCTTGCTATTCTTCCTCGAACACCGGTTCGCATAGTGACCCAATTGCCCACAGTGGAAGCACTTGACCTTGGAGAGGTCCTTCTTCTTCCTCTTCTCCTGCCTTCCCACAGATGCCAGAGTTGCATCCTCTTCCTCTTCCTTCTTGATCCGGACTCCTTTGTTGCTACTTCCTATCTTGGTCAGCCATCTGATCTCTTCTTGGCGAAGAGCCGCCCACAATTCTTCCCAATCTAGTATGCTCTATACAAATGTCTCCCACTCCTCGGAGACTGCGTTTAGTGTGGTCCTCACCATCAACTCCTGATCCGGCATGGCCCCTATGGAGGTCAGTTGGTCCCGGATCTCTTTCAAACAACCGAGGAAGAGATCTATCTGCTCTCCCTTCTGCATCTAGTATGACATTAGTTGATTCTCAAGTAACATCTTCCTCTGCACGGAAGTATGCTAATACAATGTCTTCAAGGTGTCCCACATCTCCTTTGTCGTTTCCTTCTCGGCAATATGTTGGACCACATGATCCTTGACCCCATCAAGGATGATGCATTTTGCCTTGGCCATTGCCTCCCCGTACCTCTCATTAGCTACCGGGTCAACTAGGATAGCCATTACTCTCAAGGCGAAGCCCTTGATGCAATCTTTGTCTAGAATGGACAGCATCCTGGCCTTCCAGACCACAAAGTTAGACGCTCCGTCCAGCCTATCCTGATCCCTCAGCCCATTCACCGCTATCTCTATGCTCTTCTCTGTCGACTCCTCCAAGTCTCTGTACTTCCCGCCTGGAAGTTCTTAGTTCGACTCCTGTTGAGTCTCTCTACTTCCCGTCTGGAAGTTCTCAGTTCGACTCCTCTGAGTCTCTCTACTTCTCGTCTGGAAGTTCTCTTCTGGACTCCCTTTGAGTCTCGATTTCCCTCCTGGAAATCCTTCTGCCAACCGTCAAGTTGCCCCTCTCCGATCGTCTGTGCAACTGCAACACTGATTTGGATTCCTTGGCTAGAAATCCGCCTCGATAAAACCTCCCTCTACCTTGGTTTTGCCCTATTAGGTATTGTTCTGACCACAATACCCCACCAGCTTCGCTCCTGCAAACTGCCCACAGCTTCCTTCACCCCAGCAACTGAAGGATTGAGACTCTTGGCTCTCTACAATCCTGGCACTAGCAAAATAGCTCCCTCAGCCAACTGCGTTAGCCCTTCTGGCCTCTGTGTGGCTCTGCGTGAGCCTGTTTCTGCCCTCCTCGGCCTCTGCGCTGGCCTCTCTCAGGCCCAGACTCATGATGCAGTCCCTCTACATCAACCCTTCCTCTATCGCTTTCTGCAAGTATTCGCTCTGTCACTCAGGACAGTTGAATCTGTTGCAAATGCTCTGCTCAGTTGATGCCTTCAACTTTCCTATGATCTGCAACCACGCTCTGATACCATGTTGAATTTTCTAAGTCTATCCGTTAGAAAATTAATCTGTATTATGCTAGTTTATTTCTTCTACTTGTAAATTCTGAATAAGTTATTTAAAACATTTAAATACCGAAATAAACACAATACAGTCACAACATCTACAGATCATCAGCTGAAAGAAAACAAACACACAAGTGACACCGTTATTTTTGGACAAATGTCCCCGAAAAAACCCCATGCGAGAAAACCGGTGCAGCTATTCTGAGAGTTTATTATTATGCAGTATTTCCTTGAGTACAACTAGGTGCCTAACCGGCTCACCTGACAAAAAAAAACATACACAGCTACAATACCTCACTATTCGAAAACAAATATTCAGAAAACCTGTCCCACGAAACCCTCTCCAGCAACTCTAAAGCTCAGCTCTGGCCCTTTTGGCCTCTACATTAGCGTCCTGCTGCTTTGCATTAACCTCAAACCTCTCTGCATCAGCCTTCTGAGGGCACTGCGTAGCCTCTAGGACGCTTTGCATTACTACAACTGTTCTCTGTGTGGATGACATAATCCCTCTGGCCTCTGTGATGTCTTTGTTGAGCTTTGCATGCCTGAACTAGCTGTTGCCTCTCGCTCTCTGCTTCTGCGCTAGTCTCTTGGCACTGTCTCTGCCTCTCTGCCCAGTACTCACTGCCCCTCACTGCTGATCACTAATTCACTTTTGCTTAGCAACCCTGTGCTAGCAAAATGAATAACTGATCACTCTGGTGTATCTTCCAACTGACCCTCAAGCCTACTCTTATCCTTTTCTCGTTGGTCCTCCAACGACCGAGATTAAATCTCTAATCAACAGCTAAGATTAGATTTGGATTGATCCTTATCCCTTGGAACATTCTAACCCAATTTTATATTAATACCCATTAAGATTTTATTTTTCCTAAGTTTAGACTTACGAACTCCATTAAAAATATTAATTATTTTAATATCTCCAAGACCAGTTAGAATCTACCCAAACCATTTATGGGTCTTGGAGATCTCATGTGCTTTAGCCTCTCCACCAATTCTCATGGCTAGAGCACATTTGATGTTACCCCAAATCAACAATTACAACTTGCCAAACAAACTGCAATATATATAAATTCAATCTGAATTTGTTACATCCGACATTTGTACTTTATCATATGAAACATATCTCAATCACCAGTACCATACCAGTATCTCAACACATGTTGTGCCACATGCCTTGGCTCCACCATAAATTGACCAACTAAAATCCATCACCATAGTTGCTTTCCATTCATCCTAAAATAAATCCTGTTGAGACAAACCTGGTTGCTCTCTCTAACACTCAGCATCATCAAATTGGATACCATGGGAATGGATATGGACTTGTTGTCCATCACCCAAATGCTTGAACTTGTAAATTCGTCTTCAATCACTAATTTTCCTCAAATCTGGGTATAATGACATCCTTCAAACTTGATGGTCTGCCAGCTCCCTCTGAACTAAGAGCTCTTCTAGTCATCTAGTACAATTATAGAAGTCATTATAATTTTATCCATGTCATTATAATTTTATTCCTCCACAAAATCACTGATCCTAGGAGAATCCTCTTGCCATAAATTTTGCTTCTTTCATCCAATATTTCCACCTACTGCCAAAACCTTGGCAGCCTTCATGATGTACCTTCAATCCCCACTAGGAGGTGATAGAAGAAATGATTATGACCCAACAAAAGAAACAAAGAAAAGAGGCTAACTCAAAGTAAAACAATAATAAACAAGGCAGAGAGACATAAAGTACTTATATTTTGAAGATTGAAGGGGATTGCTAGCTCTCTCTTAATCATTGATATCTATCTACAAACTCATCATTCTTAATGCATCTTGTTTTTCCTTGCATGAAACGTATGAGCTAGCGTTTCTTAATCTGTGAATTGTCCATCCATATCAAAGACTTAGCTGCATACCAAAGAGCTCTTTCAAGCATTCAGTATCCTTGGTCACAATCTAGAGTTTCACAAACCCTTATTCAAGATATATATATCCTTCAGGTCTTCCTAAGGGTTTACTAGTCCTAAGACTACTAATTCTTTTAGAGGGGATCACAATTTTAGCACAAGTGTTATAATCCTTCTTGCTTTAGATGAAAGAGCCTATTTTCACAACTCTGGGGTATCTTTCAATCTGCCAAGACCCTAGCAATATATGCCATCCAATGCAAACTACAACAGCGAATGCAAAACATCTCTTACACATATTTGTCGAAAGGACCAATATTTGACAACACTTCCACAAGATTTGTGAGCAGGCCTTATCTTGCCTTAAGATTTAACTTGACCCTACTCTACATTCCAGAATTTTGTACAGCCTTAGTCCATCAAAGACACGAACATTGCAAATCGAGCCAAATTTTCAAATTCTCAATTATGAAAGTGTGGTGACTTTTATATATACAACTTTCTTGTAATTATCAACAAGTTTTTAAGATGGGCACAATTTTGTCTCTCTTGGAAATACTTGCAACCCCCCAAACCTCGATTGTCAACGAAAAATAAACTAGGCCCTAAGATAGATTCTTTTCTATTAGTCCCTTTAGAGATACAATTTACACTTGAGCTTGCACTTTCAAACTTATTTGAGGTACTCATTGTGAAAATTCTATCACTGCAGCAACTAAATTATTTTTTCTACTTATTCCACAATAAGTTATTTATGAAATTACTTCAAAAAACATTAAAATAAATATTGTTACACATATCACACCGTAATAAAGAAACAAATACATGCACAAGAATCAACACATTGACACAATTATTTTGGACAACAGTCCCTAGAAAAACCCAATGTGGGAAAATTGGTGTAGCAAGGGAGGATTTTATTATTCAGCAATTCTTCAATACAACAGGGTACCAAACTAGCTTACCCACAGAGAAAAAAATTCTCCAACACTTCTCCCAATCCCAGCGTCAGCTCGGCTAACCTCTGCATGGCTCTCAAGCCCTCTGTGTCAGATCCTGCTTGATTGCATCAGCCCTAGGCCTCTCTATGTCACTCATGCAGGCCCAGCAAGTGATTGTGCAGTGTTCTGCTGCCTCTGCGTTCGCCTGAAAAGCCCTGTGTCTGCCTCTCCTGCCTCAACGTTGATCTCTAGTGGTTGATCCCACCTCTGCTCCGTACTTGCTGCCTCCTCACTGCTCAGCAGACCACTGGTTCAATTTCTCCGCTAACCCCGCTCCAGAAATTGAACTAACTGGTCTCCCTCACTGTATTCTACAAGTGACCCTCAAGCCTCCTCTTATACTTTTCTCCTTGACAAATCAACGACTAAGATTAGATATGGCTTGATCCATGACTTTGGGACCATTCTAACACAGTTTTATATTAATTCACATTAATATTTTATTTTCCCTAAGTTTAGACTTAGGGACTTCATTAAAAATATTATTTATTTTAATATCTCCCAAACTGTTTAGAATCTGCCCAAAACCTTTCTGCGTATTGGAGATCTCATGTGCCTTAACCTCTCCACCAACTTTCGTGGCTAGAGCACATCCGATGCTACCTCAAATCAACACTCCCCCTTAGCAAGGACTATGCTCTAGCAATACTCCTCACTGAGCATCACCTTGATCATTCGGCATTGGTCCTTGTGCTAATCTTAGGCCTGCTTCCAATCATCCTCTGCATTGCTGCATCCTGTACTGCTGCCCATGGCTCTACCACTGCCATTTTTGCATCTATACGACAACTCCCTCTGCATCTGTGTTGTCGTTGGTCATTTTTCTCAGCACTACAACTCCCTCTGCATCTGTGTTGCTATCACTCCCATTTCTTCTTCTGAAACGGGTTCTTCACCATCCCCATCTTTCCCCTGAAGTAGTCAAACTTTGTCCTTCCAAGGGCCATGGTGAGGATGTCCGCCACCTATTCTCCTGTAGGAGTGTAGCTCAACTGTACAGCTCCTCGTTGGACACAGTGTCTGACGAAGTGACACCGGATATCAATATGCTTTGACCTATCATGAAACACTGGATTCTCAGAGAGCTTGATAAAACTCTGACTGTCGCACATGATCCTAGTCGCCTCCATATTCTTTCTGAATAGGTTCACCAACAGTTTTCTAAGCCATATGGCCTCACACGAAGTTGTGCTTGCTGCCATATATTCTGCCTCAGATGAACTCAGAGCCACGGAGTTCTATTTCCTACTGCACAAGGAGGTCATTCTTGATCCAATGTTGAAATAGTACCTAGAGGTACTTTTCCGATCCACTGAACTTCCTGCCCAATCTGCATCAGTAAATCCACTCAAACTGATATCCTTACCTTTAGTGTACAAGAGCCCATAATCAATTGTTCCCTCTAAATACCTGAGAACGTGTTTCGCTGCTACCCAGTGTGCCCTCTTTGGTTCCACCATGAACTGACTGAGGGTGTTTACACTTTATAGTGTAGCAAATGTTTGGCCTGGTATTGACCAGATACATCAGGGACTCTATGAGCTTCCTTTATAGGGTGGGATCGATATCCTTGTCTTCTGACGCATCAATCTTCTTCCAATTGGTGATCATTAGCGTAGCCATAGGTCTACAGTCCTCCATCCTGAATCTTTTCAGGATTTCTGTAGCATACCTCACTTGCCCAAGGAAGATTTCTCCCTTTTGTTGCCAAACTTCCAACCCTAGGAAGTAGTGCATTCGTTTCAAATCCTTCATATCGAATTCTATGGCTAGATTCTTCTTGCAGTCCCCAATGAGTCTGGATGATCCTGTTAAAAAGAGATCATCCACATACAATACTAAGATTAGCAACTCGTTCTCTACAACCAGATAGTAGAGATTCGGATCCGTTTCACTCTTGAAAAATCCCATCTTCTGCAAGTAGCCATATATTCGACCATACCATGCTCTCGGTGCTTGTTTCAGCCCATACAAGGCTTTCTTCAATCTGCATACATGAGACTTCCTCTCATGAGTTTCAAAGCCCTCTGGTTGTTCAATGTATACCTCCTCTTCTATTACCCCGTTCAGAAATGTCATTTTGACATCCATCTGATGGATCTCCCATCCCATCTGGCCTGCAAGAGATATCACGGTCCTAATAGATGTATACTTGGCTACGAGGGCGAAGGTCTCCTCATAGTCAATCCCTTTCTTTAGCATACCCCTTAGCCACAAACCTGGCCTTGTATTTCTCAACACTGTCATCTGCAGCGTATTTGATCTTGTAGATCCATCTTGAACCTACCACTGATCTATCTTGAGGCATTGGCACCACCTCCCAGACATCATTTACCATTATGGAGTCCTATTCTTCTACCATCCCATCTAGCCAAACATAATGTTGAGCTGCCTCCTTCAAACTGGAAGGCTCTCCATCCTGAGCTACTAATGCCTGATATCTATCTAGTTGTTTTCGCTCCCTCTTATTGTTTCTTGGCGCACCGATGAAGTCTTCTACATCTCGTGGAATCTGACGAAGTTCCCTGCTAGTTCTTCCTCTCCCAGCAGGTGCTTTTGTTTGCTCCTCCTCCTCATCTTGAGAATCTTCTGTTTTGAGGAAGAATTCTTTACTTCTGTTGGTTAAAGAGGCTTAACCAATGGCTCTTCTTTCGACTACTCCTCGAAAGGCATCTTGTGAGATCTTCTGAAAGCCCTGTCCTCCATGAACTTTACATCTCGGTGTACTACTACCTTCCTACTCCCTGGAACATAGATTCGGTATGCCTTAGCATTCTCGCTATATCCCACCAAATATCCCTTTTCCACAATTTGATCTAACGTCTTCCTCTTTTCTTCGGGTATGCGGCAATATGCTAAACTCCCAAATATCCTGAAATGACTGACTTCAGGTGTCTTCCCTATGAATACTTTCTCCGAAGTAATCTCACCCAATGCCCAATGAGTAGTCATTTTTTGAACATAGACTGATGTGTTGCATGCTTCAGCCCGCGGGAATTTTGGCATATCTTGATCATACATCATGGCCCTAACTGCTTCTACAATAGTCTTGTTCTTTCTTTCTGCTACACCATTCTGCTCCGGATTGTAGGGAGTTGTCCACTCTCTTTTGATGCCCTCCTTAGCGAAAAAATCAGTGAAGTCCTTATCAACATATTCTCCATCATTATCTGAGCATAAAACTTTTATTTTCTTTCCAGTCAAATTCTCCACAAGAACCTTGAACTCCTTGAATCGGCAGAAAACCTCATCCTTGGTTTTCAGAAAATAAATCCAAGTTTTCCTTGACTAGTCATCAATGAAGGTAAGGAAATACTCGGCACCACTGAGAGCTTTGATGGACATAGGTCTGCAGATATCTGAGTGTATCAATCCTTGTACACTCTTGGCCTTGTGTTTGCTCCTAGGAAATGTTGCCTTGGCATACTTTCCTAGAACACATCCCCTGCATACATCATCTCATTCCGTACTTAAATCTGGAACTCCTGTTACAGTGCTCCTGAGAATTCTTAGAGCTACATGGTGCAAATGACCCATTCTTCTGTGCCATAGTTTGTTCAAGTCCTTGTCTCCATGATTGCCTGTTAGTGCCATTGGTGATTCTAGTTGTAATTTATACAACCGATTACTTTTGATCCCGATCTGCACTTTCTTTTTCCAGCTCGGGTGTTTGACGTATACCTTCTCCTTGATGAAGTAGACGTCACGGGCCTTGCCTTGTAGTTGTGACACGGATAATAAGTTCATCCCCAATGCTGGTACATGCAGCACATTTGTAGCACGGAACCATTCTCCCGATTCTGTCTAAAAGACTATGGTACCATTCCCTATTGGAGTACACTTTGCCTTGTTCCTCGTGGTGATATGAAAGTTCATCTTCTCTTCTCGATATTCTGAGAAACACCCCCTGATTCCCGTCATATGCCACGAGGCTCCATTGTCTATATACCATACTTCTGATGATGCAGCACTAGTCATACACGCCACTTCTTCTTCCAGCCTGGAAGCTAACATAGAGAAATCGAAATCTCTTTCTCTTATGCAATCTTCTGAAAATCCGTGTGAGTCCCCTGACATGGATGCCTCTGCATCATGGTCTCGACTCATAACTGATTTTCCCTTCCTATCTCTGATTACTCGCTCTGATACCATGTGAAAATTCTATCACTACAGCAACTGATTCATTTTTTCTACTTATTCCACAATAAGTTATTTATGCAATTACTTCAATAAACATTAAAATAAATATTGTTGCAGATATCACACCGTAATACAGAAACAAACATATGCACAAGAATCAACACATTAACACAGTTATTTTTGACAATTGTCCCCCGAAAAACCCAATGTGGGAAAACCAGTGTAGCAAGGGAGGTTTTTATTATTCAGCAATTCTTCAGTACAACAGGGTGCCAAACTGGCTTACCTACAGAGAAAAAAAAATACTCCAGCACTTCTTCCAATCCTAGCATCAGCCCGATTGACCTCTGCGTGGCTCGCAGACCCTCTGCGTCAACCCTGAGCCTCTTTGCGTCATCCACGCAGGCCCAGTTAATGACTGTGCAGTCCCCTGCGACCTCTGCGTTTGCCTGAACTGCCTTGTGTCTGCCTCTCCTGCCTCAGCACTAATCTCTAGTGGCTGATCCCATCTCTCTGTTTTGTACTTGTTGCCTCCTGACTGCTCACCAATCCACTGGTTCAATTTCTCAGCTAACCCCCCTCCAAAAATTGAACTGACTGGTCTCCCTCAGTGTGTTCTCCAAGTGACCCTCAAGCCTCTTCTTATACTTTTCTCGTTGACAAATCAACGGTCGAGATAAGTCTCTAATCAACGGCTAAGATTAGATCTGGCTTGATCCATGACTTTTGGACCATTCTAACACAGTTTTATATTAATTCACATTAATATTTTATTTTCCCTAAGTTTAGACTTAGGGACCTCATTAAAAATATTAATTATTTTAATATCTTCCAAACTGTTTAGAATTTGCCCAAACCCTTTTTGGGTATTGGAGATCTCATGTGTCTTAGCCTCTCCACCAATTTTCGTGGCTAGAGCACATCCGATGCTACCTCAAATCAACACTCATCTACCAATTCAACCTTTCCAGATTCATCTTGCAAATTTCAAATTTGAAATATTGATTTTACACGTTTCAATGGATATGGTTAACAAACAAAGATGTCAAAAGAAAAAAGAGACTTTGTAGAAGTTTTACCTTTTCAAAACAATTCTGAGAATTAGGAATTAGCAGAAACTTTAATACAAGCCTCCATTCAGACCTTTCAACCAGGCCTATACTTGGTCTTGCAATTCAGTTGTCATAACTCACAATCCTATGCAATTTTATCCCCTTATTGACAATATTTTAAAGTTATTGTATGTGGGTGAATAAGTATCAGTATATTCTCCTTCTTGAATCAACAAGTTAGTTGAAATCCAAAAGGACTTTGATCCCAAATGAAGTCAAAGTGAGTGAATCAAGCAATGGTTTCACACTCTAAGGGTTACAAATCAAATCATGTTGTTAAACCACATTTTGTAAACAAGCTTTAGCAAACCTTTATCGCAGAAGCGAACTTCGCTAGTTTTTCCACTTACTGAGGTACTTCGAACTTCTTCAGGCCACCTTCTGAGACTCTTCGACCTCTAATGCTCGAACTGAGGCCTTCTTCAGTCTCTACAATCTGAACTAAGGCCATTCTTGAGGCCTCTTGGCCCCCTGCAACCAACCCTGAGGCTTTCTTATGGTCAATTCTAAACATCTCAGCGCCTTGTGATAAATTTCTAGGGCTTCAGCCCTCAGACAGGACAAGATGTTTTGACAACATTCCTTCACAGTCAAGGCCAAGGAGGATACTCTGCCTCCTTCACAAGGATGATTGCTACAACCTCAACGCAAATTCAACCTAGCAAATAAGCCATGTTTTTCATGAGACTTCTTTATGATCCAAAGTCAAAACATGATCCCAAGCTCCCTCTATGTTCCATTCTGAAATAGACAAGTTGTTGGATAACCTTCTTCAAGACAAACTTTTCAAAAACTTGGCTGCTCTTGAACATTGCTCTGATACCTTGTTGATTTTTCAGGACTTCCTAGATTGAAAATTACTTCCAATGATTACTTCATTAATATATCTTGTGTCACATTCATTATTAAGCAATCACACATAGAAAATCTTAATGAGGGTGATATTAATGACAAAGATCTTGATTTTCCAACAAGACTCAAAAATTAGACATTTCTCGTGGCGGCAAGAGACCCAAGCATTAGCAATAGATAATAGATTTACTTGTCTTTTCTAGTTTCTAGTAGTTTTTATAACTGTTGAATCTTTCATATTTATTATGATATTTTTTGTAAACAATATATGACAATTTAAGTTTGAAGTTTGAAGTTGGCAATTATAACCAATGTTCCAACAAGACTCTGGGACGGGGAGACGCGGGTGTGGGGAGACGCACAAAGGGGACGTGTGGGAGTACCCTCAAATTTTAGGGAAATTTAGGGAGGATGGGGGGACGTCGGTGTATATAATTTTTTTCCTTTTAATATTATTATATATATTATATATAATTACTAATAAATATATATAAATCAAATTCTTACCCTATTAAACCATAATACAAAATACATACATATTTGAATTAAATAATGAAATACATTGATCCATACTCATCATCCTTACTAATACATACATGATTCATCCATAGACCATGAGATTCAATAATGAAATACTCTAATCCATATTCATTATTCATTATTCACCATTCTAGAATCTAAATTGATCTAAAAATGAAATTCATCATTCTAGATTCTAAATTGATTTAAAATTCAAATTCATCATTCATCATTCTCGAATCTAATTAATACTAAGAAAAATATAATATAATAAATACTGAAATCTAAAGTCTGAAATAGTAAATTGATATAGCTAAAACTCAAAAACAGTGGAGTCATGAATCTAAAAGTCACTCTAAAATACACAGAGGGCTTGGTGCTCTTGATTAAATATTAATTCCATACCCTTGTACATGAAAAAATGCAATGGAAACATTACAATCCATAGAATCTTGAATTCCTGAAAAATTGTTAAGTCTACTGGATTTTGAGTGAGATCTAAAATTCTACTTTCTCCATATGAAATCCAATGAGGTCAAAGCCACTCTCAAACATCCCGAGTCATTTCATGGTAATGTTAAAAATTTAAGTAAAAGTGACATTCTCCTTTATCCTTCATTTTCATTCTCCTTTATCCTTCATTTTCATCCTTTTACTTTAAGAATTTAACATTACCATGAATTGCATTGGATTAGTAGGGAAATATGGTCAAATACTAGGTTTCCCCTATCATAAATCATTGTTTACAAGCAAATTTAAGGGGGGACGCATAGCCCATTTTGAGGGGGGGCGCCCGGGCGTCTCCCTTTTGGGGAGTCACGTCCCCCACACTGGGGAAACGTCCCCCCTTGCATCTCCTCGCGTCTCCCCAAAAGGGGGACGTAGGGAAACGTTTCCCCAGATGTCCCCCCATCCCAGGTGCGTGCACCCAACCTTGGGAGACGCGTCCCCGTGGAACACTGATTATAACTCCTTGGTAATGAATTATGAATATTATCCTTAGTGAAAGTTGAAAGTTGTTTCATTTCATTTCATTTTACAACATTTCATTTCATGTTAGATATTATTTGTTGTAATGGTTACACTTAGCTTACAAGTACAACTTTGGTGATCAATAATGATAAATGTTAAATATTGAATTTTGAAATATTGAAACTTTAACATTGATGAATCATGATTCATGAGACTCAATATGTTGTATGTTACTAACTTGTGGATGTGGTTAATGAAGATTATAACTTCTAGATGATTGTTGTTATATGGTTCAATCTATGTTTTTTATCTTTTTTATATCTAATCAATCATTCTACATGTTTTTGTTGACATATATGCATCAAATATATTATTATATATATATAATATATATATATAACGCTCTGGGATTCGCTCCCAGACCGAGAGCTTTTGAAAATGTCACTCCCGCTCCCGTTTTCGCTCTCGCTCCCAAGTAACCTTGGTATAAACAATAAATCCAGTAGAATCATCAAGAAATAGCCAAACACAAGAGACACAAAAATTACCTTGGGGAAACCCCACACTAGGGGAAAAACCCAGCAACCTTTTCTTAGAAAAATTTTCCATTTCAACAAGAGATACAATTTGATTTCCTAGCCAAAAAAGAAAGCCAAACTAACCAGTAACCAAACTCAAGTCAAACCAGATCAAACAGACACAAATTCGGCCTCTTGAAATCTTGGCATGCTTCATATTCGTCCTTCTAGCTCTGCCTCAGATTCGTCCTTTTGTACTACCTCAAATAAACCCAAAATTTTGTCTCAGAAGATATCTTTATGTGATCAAACTTCTTGCCCAAATGGACAGGACAAATGGTCTATTTATAGTGATCAACAGTTCCCCAAGTGGTGTGTCTGTTAGGCTGAGCCGACTTGAGCTTATGCAGGTGCCAGCCTTACATTTTTGGAGGCAAAATTCACAATTTGAAAAATTCAAATTTTATTTCTTTTGAAGCCGACTTGAAGTACAATTCATATTTGTCATTTTGGAGGGCTAAGACAAATTATGAAGATCAACCTTAGCTACAAAACTTCAACACTTTGTGTGGTCATTCATTGCCAAAATTATCTTATTATCTTATTATCTTAATGGAATACCTTGAGGCCCAATGACCTACTTATTGTGGTCATTCATTGGCCTTAATTATCTTAATATCTTATATTTGTTGATGCTTTTGGTAACCTCAGAAGGTCTTTTACATAGCCTTGGTGTCTTAGCATGTAGAAGAGGATTTATTGCCACTTTAGGTGCTTGCTTGGTGGAGTAAGTGATTTATGTCTTATTTCCTAGGTCTAAATTAGAAAAAGTAAAATAATTAAAGTCAATTTATTATTGTGGACTATTCAATCAATTTCTAAGGATAAATAATTTAATATTTAAGTGAGTTGGAAATTATCTCAACCATCGATCAACTAGATCCTCTAGAAGGGAGATTAGGGTTAGGGATTTGGGTTTGAAGAAGATTATAAAATAAGCCTAAGGAAAGGTCAAGAGATAATAAGAGGAGAAAGTGATTTTCTCAACAATGATAGGTTTAGCTAGACCGTAGTGCAGAGGAGGATGAGTGCAAGCCAATTCAAGAGTGTTTCTAGGAGGCTGAATTGCTAAAGGAGAAAGAAGTCGATTTCTTGGACAGGTCAATTGCACGAGGCTAAATTTTCGAGGCGCACAGGTTGTGCAAGAAGAAGGCGCAAGGCTAAGTTGCTAGGGAAGAGGTGGCCCGAATTTCCTAAGGTCGAATTCAGAAAGTGGGGCCAAGTTACAAGTTCCGATCAATCCATATTTCCTTGTCATTTCTCTGTGGGTCGAAACCCTGATTTTCCTAAGATTAATTAATGAAGGAGATTTGTTGTGGGTGTTTATCTATTGTAATGTGTGATTGATCTCTCTCTGATTTTATTTCCACTGTATATAAATTTATGGAAATTAAAATACCAGTGATTTTATTTTTCAACAATTCAGAATTTATTTGGTTAATAAAATAAATTCCTAGGAATACAAATTGTTGCGAGAAAATAAATTTGGCCTAGTATTAGGAGATTTAACAATATTGAGATTATTACAAGTTGGTGGCCTATCACCCAATTGAAATTATTGTATAAAATATTATACAAAGGTCTTGCACTCATAGTCAAGCATTTTCTGCCAAATAGAGTATGCTCCAAGCAAAAAACTTTCATTAAAGATTGTTTTATAGTTAGACAATATCATTACTATGTGGGAGGAAATGGAATGGGCCCAACACTTGACCCTTGATACTAATTTTATTAAAATATTATTTTATCTTAGCCACACTTAAGGTCCAAGGATCTGGAATCTGAGCTTTTCTTTCTAAGAAGGATTTGAGCTTTTCTTTCTAAGAATTGTTGGAGTTCTTTTTGTTGAAGCTTCAACCAATTTATCCATCAAGAAAGTAAAACTTGAGGAGGTTGATCTTTTTTAGTCTATTCAACAAGGCTACCTGCTTGTGCCTGCCCTTTATGTGCTTGCAAAAAATCTCTTGGATATATCTTGACTCCCAGGATTGCATAATGAGCCATCAAAAGAATTCCTTTCCCTCAAACAACATTGGACAATTGGTCAATGGTCACTTTGTTCATGTTGAATTTCTAGTAACAAGATAAACTAAAACAATTTTCTTCAAGATAACTACTTCCAACGATACAATTTTTCTTAGAGCATTCAAACCATCAAGAAGTTACACTAAAGAAAATTTCAACCATTTAAATTTATTAAAGCAGAAAACATCACAATGAAACAATAATACGCGAGACACAAAAGTTTTCTTGGGACAAAACCCCACAAAGGAGAAAACCCAATAATCTTTCCTTATGGGAAATTGTTCAATTCTTCCAATTTGCACAGCTAATTTTCCAGTCAAAATGTCAACCTTCGACCACAATAAATTCCAAGTCAAAAGAGAGAGAAAAGTCAACAATATGCTCACTAATCATAGTTTGGTCAAGGAGCCGAATTTCGGCTTGTAGCTATTGGTCAAAGGGCCGAAATTCGGCCCTACAATTGCATAGAAAGTTTGGTCAAACCAGAGAGTTTGAACTATGGTCAAACCTCAGTCAATGCCTTTGAAATAGTTCCAAACTTTGGTCGACAAAAAGTCAAAGATGCTAGGAATATTCAACCTCCAACATCAGTCAACAACTTGGTCAAACATCAAGAGAAAAGTCAAAGTTCATCAACGCATAGAACAAAAAGTCAACTCACAAATCAAGATAGTCTTCTTCTTCTTCGCACATGTGACCAAATCTTCTCCTGTAGAAGAGGTCTAAATGTTGTGGATGGATTCCCAAGTGGAGTGAATCAAATGCCAATATATAGTAGTCCAAATAGGTGGGGTTTCACCTTGGGTCAAACCCCTTCAAGAGGTGGGACCAACCTGTCAAGCTGGGGCCGACTTGGACAGCTAGAAGACAGACTATTTTTCATTTGATTTTGATGATGAAGATACTGACCATAGCTATAATTTCTCAACACTCCCTCTTAGCCAGGGAGGTACTTTTCATTGACTCCAACAGATTTACAAATGATGAAACAAATTTCTTCATGAGGAAAGGTTGATAGCATCAAGCTCATTCCATAAGCCAAAACCAATGGCAACAAGGTCAGAGCCCAACTGCCAGTGGGATCAATCAATATTGTTCATGAGGCAAAACTCTCCAACCATATGAAATGGTTTCTCAATCAAGCACAATGACCCAAGAGAGTAATCAAAGTCAATCTCTCCGACCAAACCCAAACCCAATGACCCAAGAAAGAGAACTCAAAATTAGCATCCCCAACCAAACCCATTGGTCTCTCAGTCAAACACAATGACCTAAGGGATCAATCCAAGCCTCAAAACCAAACTCCCCAACCATATTGGTTTCTCAATCAATCTCAATGACCCAAGGGAGTAACTAGGACAATCTTCCCAACCATAAAGGATGGTCTCCCAGCTAAGCCCAAGGAAGATTGTCAATCTCATGATGCTATACAATCTATCCTCCCTCTCTCCAAGAGAGTGATTCTCAACCACTCCAAGCTTTTCTCTGAACTAAGCAAACTTGATCCAGGATAGTGCCTTTCTCAAAACATTAGCAACCTTCTCATCGATAGGGATATATTTGAGCCTCACAACTCCTCTCCAGACAACATTCTTGTTGATTTTTAATGTACCTTAGACAAGTGGTTTCCCATGGGTTAGTCTATACCTAGGGAAAAGTGTCCAAAATATTTCTTTTCCTAAGTGTGACTTTATAAAGTGAAAGTGACTTTATAAGTGGTAAAGTCAATGTAAAATTGTAAAGTGAAAAGTGACTTTAGACATGAAGTACAATGTGGGTACTTTATTTAATGGGTGAGTTAAAAAATAGAAAGTGAAAATTAAATGCACATTTATTATCATGCCTGGATCTAAATGAATCTGAACCATTAGATCATAGGGTTGCCCAAAAGTCATTTAGGGAAACAATCGGGGGGAAATAAAAGAGAGACTACATTCATTCTTCATGAGTAGGTTGGAGAAAGGAGGTTGAGAGCTGGAGAAAAGTTTTGAAGAAGAAATTTGTTGCAGCAAGCTGAAGGAGTGATTTCTAAGCAAAGATGGGCATGGAAATCAAGGCATAGAGGGCAGCATATGGTATGGCACGAACAACATTGAAAGATGTGAGCTGCACGTCGTTTGAGAGAACTTTTTGAAAAATAAATGCGGAAAAAAATTGTTCACTCTGTACAGCGGTATGGAAATCTGTACAATCCGTATGGAGTCCGTACAGTACAGTTTGTACAGTTGTATCCGTACAGTACATATTTTCAGCTTCAAGTGGGCACGGTTTTCAAGGAGTTTTAGGTTGAAGAGATAAGTTGTATTTTGTTGTTTTGTTTTGCCTGCAAATGTATTTCTCCTAAACTTGAAAGATAACTAAATTTGAAGAGCTCTCTAATAGGTTTTCCCTGGAGAAGATTGAAGAGGTTTTGCCTGGGTCTAAGTTGACCAAAAATCTGTGTGTATTTTTATGTGTGTCGCTGGTCTGGTTATGTCCATATTTATCAGCATGTGTTGACAGTGCCATGTGTTTTAATCTGAAAATTTCATTTCCAGAATTCTATATGTTGAATGTATGTTTATGGGATATGGCATTTAACTAAATGGGAGTGATAAGGTGAAATTAAAACTGGGTTGGGATTGCAGGAAACTTGTTTTTTGGTCATCAAATTTCAACATGGTATCAGAGCTATAGGCTGAAAATTGCAATTTGAACAACAGACAGTGGTTTAGGGCAGCAAATAGTGGTTTGGACAACAAACTGAATTTTTGGACAGCAAAGTGATATTTTGGAACAAGAAGGTGAAATTTCACACAAACTGAACTTTTGGGACAATAAGGTGTGCTGGAAAGTTCATTTCTCCATTTTCTTGGTTTTGTAAATTTTGGACAGCAGTCATGGTCATGTTCTAAAGGATAGAGGATAGACTGGATGGGATATCCAACTATGCCATTTGAAAGGACAGAATTCAGAAAATGTTTGAGGCAACAGTTTGGGACATAGTGCGGCAAGTGGTTGTACCTCATACAGTAGCAGATGAACTTGCTGAATTCACAAAAAAATAAAGCAAAGGCAAAAAGGATTTTGATGGACAGTCTGAAGGATCATGTGGTTCCTCAGGTAAGAGGAAATGTACATGCATATCAGATGTGTAAAGCTCTAACCACTCTCTATCAGAGTACCAATGAGAGCAGGAAGACGATACTCAAAGAACAATTGAAGAACATCAAAATGACAAAGGCTGGAAGTGTAGTTCATTATCTTGGCAGGGTCAAACAAGTACGTGATGATTTGACTGCTATTGGTGAGGCGGTTGCACCCACAGAGTTAGTCAGGATAGTTGTAGTGGGACTTCCTAAGTCTTGGGAGGTCTTTGGAGATGTTGTTTCCTCTAGGGAGAATCTTCCCAATTGGGACAGATTTTGGGATGATTGTGTGCAGCATGAGATACGAAATACTAGCAACAGCGGGGTGAAGATAGCAGATGAGGAGGGTGTAGCCTTGACAGCCAGGGGGAAGAACAAAGGGAAGGCCAAGAAAGGGGCCTCATCAGATTGGGCTAAGGGAAAGGAGAAGAAGAAGAAGAAAGATACGGATATTTCCAAATTCAAATGTTGGGCATGTCAGAAGATGGGACATTATGCTACTACGTGTCCTAAGAGGAAGAACAAAGGGAAGAAGGGTATTGCAGCTTCAGCAGAGGTGGAGTAGTTTGCTTCACAGTTTGACCAGGACTTCGCATTTATTACTTCTACATCTAGTAGGAGTACATCGTCTGATGTGTGGTACATAGACAGCGGGGCTTACCGCCATATGAAAGGTGCACAGGAGTTCTTTTCAGAGCTTGCAGAGAGCGCACTTGATATTGAGATTGTAATAGAAGATGACCGCACTGTGAGAATTGTTGGTGTGGGGACTGTGACCTTTGAGAGGGAGTCTTTGCCTCCTTTGAAGGTCATGGATGTTTTGTATGTTCTGGGAATGAAGAAGAACTTGATTTCAGTGTCTTCTATGAAGGAGAAGGGGTTTGATGTCACTTTCTCAGGAGGGCAGGTATTGATGCATCCCAGAAGAGCTTCCATCACTTCGGCCAAAGTGATTGGAGTCCGCCCTCGGAAACTATAAAGGTTCAGTTTTCAGCCGACAAGAGCACTCGTGAGTAGCACATCTGGTAGCACTCACACTAGTACCACCAGTAATAGAGACTCGTGCGAGTTATGGCGCCGGAGGATGGCGCATATGCATCATGGAGCTTTGAGGGTACTAAGGGATATTTCTACTGGAGTTCATGATTTTAGTGTCAGGTATTGTGAGATCTGCAGAGGGTGTGCTTTGGGCAAGTACACCAAGTTACCATTCCCAGCGAGCGACAACAGATCTACAGGTATACTAGACTTGATTCATACTGATGTTAGTGGTTGTATGTCTCATGTGTCTTTGGGTGGTTATGAGTATTATGTTATATTCATTGATGACTACTCTAGGAGGACTTGGATATATTTCTTGGGGGTGAGGTCTTCAGTCACTTTAAAGATTTCAAAGCTCTTGTGGAAAAGCAGACAGGTAGGAAGATTTGGGTCTTGAGGTCAAACAATGATGGTGAGTACACCGATGGTGGGTTTTTTGACTTCTATGCACAGGAGGGTATTAGGAGAGAGTTCACAGTTCCTTACAACCCTCAGCAGAATGGAGTGTTTGGAAGGAAGAACAATGTTTAGGTGTAAGAAAGAATATGAAATATCCAGTGTCCCTTTCATTTCTCGATTTATTGATCCAACATCACACCGAGACGAATTAGGTTTTTCATATTCATATTAGAGCCCGAATTACAAATTCCACCTATTGCAAAGAGTAACTCGTAAATTCCAAATACCTAAAAGATAGGTTCTATTGCACTATCCACTTGGTTATTAAATTAATAAACCACTCAGTAATACAAAGTACTATAATAAGTTTGTGGCATACTCATCTGTGTCGAAGACTATTGAAAGCAACATACATAGCTATTGTTAAGGCTGCTAAAGCGATGATTCATAATCAAGGGTTGCCTTTGGTTTTGTGGGTTGAGGCCTGCAATACTGTTTTTTATCTTCAGAACAGAAGTCCTCACAGAGTATTGGGGAATATGACTCTAGAGGAGGCTTTCACTGGAGAGAACCTCATGTGGGACATCTTCGTATCTTTGGATGTCTCATATATTCTTATATCCCCAAGGAGCAGAGGAGGAAGTTGTAACCCATGGCAAAGAAGGGTATCTTTATGGGTTACAACGAGACTTCGAAATCCTATCGGATCTTCATTCCTTCTAAACGGAGAGTGGTGATTAGGAGAGATGTGAAGTTCGAGGAGCAGAGGGCCTATTGGAGATCACAGGAGTATGATGAGAGAGAGTCACAGACTTCTCCTCAGCAAAGAGGTTAGGTACAGGGAGCAGGACCTCAAGGTTCTTGATTGACTGGTACAGAAGGTACTTCAGTGTCAATGACATTTGGGGCACCAGTGGCGAGTTCACTAAGCACTTCTTTTGGGAGTCCACTGGTATGAGCAGCATTGAATGCTGAGTTGCACGTGGTTCAAGAGAAGTTTTTGAAAAAAAAATGGGAAAAAAAATCCATACAATCCGTACAACGATACAGAAATCCGTACAGTCCATAGAGAGTCCGTACAGTATAGCCCATACAGTTGTATCCATACTATACATATTTTCAACTTCAAGTGGGCACAGAAATCTAGGCAAAGTGGGCATGCTTTTCAAGGATCTTTGGGCTGAAGAGATAAGTTGTATTTTGCTATTTTGTTTTGTCTGCAAATGTATTTTTCTTCAACTTGAAAGAAAAATAAATTTGAAGAGCTCTCTAACAAGTTTTTACTGGAGAAGAATGAAGGGCTTTTGCCTGGGTCTAAGTTGACCAAAAATCTGTGAGTATTTTTATGTGTATTGTTGGTCTGATTATGTCCATATTTATTTTCAGCATGTGTTGAGAGTCTCATGTGTTTTAATCTGAAAATTTCATTTCCAGAATTCTATATGTTGAATGTATGTTTATGGGAAAGGGCATTTAACTGAATGGTAGTGATAAGGTGAAATTAAAACCGGGTTGGGATTGTTGAAGAATCTGGGGCAAGGAGAATTTGTGAGATTCTTCTTGACATGATAACAATTTGTGAAGTGTTTTTACAATTTATCTTAGCTTGATCTTCTTTTCATTATTAGAGTGTGTGTTTATTCATCAAACTGCTACCAAAAACAAAGAGACAAGAACACAAGATATTTGGCTTTCTACCAGGGCCAAATCCTCTCACTCTTGGAGAGGAAAACCCGCATAAAATTCTTCTTATAGAGATTCCAATCGATGAATACCAAGACCGTGACCCTTGACCTGTTATGCCACTCCAAGACCAAGACACCAATCCCTTTCTATGTCACTGTTGAGATCATCATCATCACTGTTGTGTTAAGACTGCTCCTTCAGCTAGGTCACTGTTGCACCATGACTACTCCATTGAGATCTTCATCACTGCTGCAACCTTCATCGAGATTATAACCTTCAATAACAAGGTTATGACTATGATAGGATCATGATTGTTCCTTAATCTAAGTCGATATAAGGTGTGTTATTATTGGATCCTTTTATTATCATTATGTTGAGACCATGATAATCCTTGTCACTCCTCATTACGCTAAAACTGTAATCCTTGTCACTGCTCCTCATTATGCCAAGACTGCTACAAAGATACCATTCAGATCCTCTTCATCATTAGTATGTCGAGACTATAGCAGTGCTTAGAGAGTATGTCGGAGTTGCTTAGAGACAGATCCAAACCCTTTTACTTGTTACAATCATGTCGAGACTGTATCACTATGACTCTTCTCCTCACAACAATGCCTGCACTATGATGGTGTTTGAGGTAGTGGCCATCAAGTATGTGACTGCGTATGGAATGAATGTCGAGACTGTGATAGTCACAATCATCACTGTTCCTTCTCATTATGTCGAGACTACAGAGATATATATGCAAGGGCTTCACTGTCATTATCACCAACACTGCAACTTATTGTGCCATCCGAAGTGCAGCAGTATGTCCTCCTGTAGTGCAGATCTTTGCTCCTATTACCCATCTAAAATTTCAGAGAGAAATATGAGTTCTTTCTCTGCCTTTTTGTAGATACCTTGACAGGGTATTTATAGTGGTTTGTCTCCATATTTGAGCCGACTTCAACAAGTGAACCGACATGTCCTTTTATTGAGTCGACGTGATTTCCATTTAGCTATTTAATTGAATTTTTGAGGTCGAATTGATGTTCTCCTTATTGTTTTACTTGCATAGTTCTTTGAGCTTGTAGCTAGAGGATTATGCTTGGTCTTAGAGGGCTACTCTAGGCTTGAATACATTTTACATAGGCTCATTAAGAGCTTCTTCATACATGGCATGACTCTGTGACATTATGACAAAATCCTAAAGACATCAAGAAGAAGTCTTTGACCTATAACACTTCTTGTTCATGAAACCCATGCAACAAGGCATACAAAAAATAAATTTATTCTCTTTTATTACATCATTTACATTAGTCATAATTACATCTCATTATGAAGACCAGACCTAGTTACACTTTTCTTCAACACTACCTCTTAACTAGGGAGGTATTTATAATGGTACTTGGTCATTCTCAATCTGAAGAATTTCTCATAAGAAGAATCGGATTTGCAATCCATCTGTTATAGCATCATTTCAACCAACATTGTTTTCATATAACAAGGCCTTGACTAACAGCACTATCTCTCACTTAGATCGGAGCACAATGTTGGCGAGACCAATGACTAATAGACACACATCATCATTGTCTCTCTTAGGGTCATACTTGTCGAGTGTTCTCCGAGTATGCCCTGCTAGGACTACTCTTATCTTGGGTTCCCAACCCTCAAGAATATCAGTCCTCTTGCCCACTCTTGTCTTGGATACCCTACCACATCTTCAAAGAGTGTCGGATGCCATGTGACTACACAATTGTCCATTCTTTCTTCCAAACTGAAGACAAGAATGTCGTGTCTAGCTCTCCCTCTTAACCAAGGATGAGTTCCAAGTTTCTCTTTACTCAGAAACTTACTCATGTTCCTTTACTCATAGGAACCTTCCAGAGCTCCCTCTTAAACGGGGACTCTATCATCAGTACTTTATAGGGTTTTCTAGTTGCCTAATGATCCATAACCTTGATGTCATTACTTTCTTCATATGTAGGGTCCAGCCATTCATCACTTTCCTTCATCATGTCATTCCTTCTTTTCCTGGAAAGTATCCTCCTTGGCTTTACATCTGGGGCTTCCTTCATCGGGCCATCTATCTTCACCTTTCCTTCAACGGTGATTTCTCTAGAAACGCTACATAGTTGTGACATCCTTCACAACTTTCCTTACCATGGCCCTGCACACATACCCACACTTTCTCCAAGAGGTCAGAAACCAAAAAAAATCACATATTACCTTTTGGTGATGGCCTTTTCTAGTGACACCTTCCTGTAGGTATCAACATCTTGCATACATGTCGACACATCTCCCAAGGATATCTATTGTCAAGGGTTTTCAACTTTTTCAAACTTCCATCAGAATCTTCATATCTTTCTGGGAGATTTCCTAGACAAATATTGTTGATCCATTGGATGTTGATTGCCTTCATCATGGTTGCATATTCCACGATTTCTTCCTCCTCACACATTCCATTCCCAGGAGCTTTCAATCAGAGTTCCTTAATTGTAGTCAACCACCTCATACTTCATATGAGGACATATTATGTTGATTTCATCTAGTGTGAATTATGCCTTCCTGCATCCTTTCAGAGGATGAAATCCTTTTTCTCTTGATCGTGTTGATCCATGTTACTTGCAACCATATGAGATGACATTACAACATTAAACACAAGCATACATACCTCAATTTACATTTAGTGTTGATTTGGGGTAGCATCGGATGTGCTCTAGCTATGAAAATTGGTGGAGAGGCTAAAGCACATGAGATCTCCAAGACCAAGAAATGGTTTGGCGTAATTCCACCCAGTTAGAGAGATATTAGAATAATTAATATTTTTAATGGGGTTCCTAAGTCTAAACTTAGGAAAATTAAAATATTAATGGGTATTAATATAAAACTAGGTGAGAATGTTCTAAATGACATGCATCAAGCCAAATCTACTCTTAGTCGTTGATTAGAGACTTAATCTCAGTCATTGAAGACTCAACAGGAAAAGTATAAGAGGAGGCTTGAGGGTCAATTGGAGATATAGCAAGATTGATCAGTTAGTTTGATTTTCTGGAGCGGGGCTTGCTAAGAAAATTTGAACAAGTGATTTGTTGCGGCGAGGGGCAGTGATTACATACCAGAGAGGCAAAGATAGTGCCAGAGGGTCAGCGTAGTGACAGAGGAGGCTACGCAGAGGCAGCAGAAGCCACGCAGAGGCAACTAGAGACTGCGTAGAGGCTAAGGGGCATGCATGGGTGACGCAAAAGTCCAGAGAGCTTGCGCAAAGAGGCTAAAGGCTGACGCAGAGGGTTCTAGAGCTATGTTGAGGCTAGCAACGCTGACACAGATCCTTGGAGAAGCACCGGAGGGATTTTTGTGGCGCAAATTTACTCAATATCTGTCTTCGAGAAGAGGTATTACTGCCGTGTAAAAATATCTGTTGGGTGAGCCAGTTTGGCACCCTAGTTGTACTCAAGAAATCTGCATGATAATAAAACCCTCAGAACTACTACACCGGTTTTGACGCATTGGTTTTTTCCGGGGACGATTGTCCAAAAATAACGGTGTCCCTTGTGTGTTTGTCTAGTATTTCAGTTTTTGATCTGTATATGAGTTAAGGGTACATTTGTATTTATTTTCATTATTTATATGTATAAATAACTTGTTGATGGAATAAACAAGTAGGTGAAATAAACCAGATAATGCAGTAGGGATTTCTAAGGTGTCAGACTTAGAAATTTCAACATGGTATCAAAGCATTACAGATCACAGGAGGACTGAAGGCACCAGCATAATCAAAAGTATTTGCAGCAGTAGCAACTATCTCGAGAGACAAAGCTGCTCTTAAGCAGAAAGCAGCAGAGAAGCAGTGACGCAGAGGACATGCGTCATCATTTCGAGCCAGAGAGAGGGTCAGCATAAAGGCAGAGAGAGGCAAAAGAGGCTCACGAAGAGCCACGTCATCCTACTCAGTCAAGTAGGCTTGACGCAATTGGCCAAAGGAGTGATTCAACGTTTGTTGGGATTGTGCAAAGTTGGAAGGCTCAGTTTCTTCAGTTGTTGGGGAATAGGGAGTTTTGGGCAGATTGTGGATTAGGAACCCGGTGGGGTGTTATTGCTGTCAAAACAAAACAGTACCTAACGGGACAGAACCAAGGTAGAGGGAGTCGCTGCCTTGATGGATTTCTAGCCAAGAAATCTAGATCTGAGTTGTTGTTCCAAAGAGGATCGGAGAAGAGCGAATCGACAGTTGGAAGATTTCCAGCAAGGAAATCAGCACTTAGAGGGAGTCTAGGAGAGAACTTCCAGGAGGGAAGTCGACACTCAGAGGGAGTCCAGAAGAAGAATGGAGATGGCAGTGAACGAACTGAGGTATCAAGACAGGTTGGACGGGGCTTCCAACTTTGTCATCTAGAAGGCCATGATCCTGTCAGAGTGCTAGATAGACATCGTATCAAGGGCTTCGCCTTGAGAACTGTTGCTATCCCAGTCGACCCAGCTGACAATGAAAGGTATGAGGATGCAATGGCAAAGACAAAGTGCATAATCCTTGATGGGGTCAAGGATCATGTAGTACCACATATTGCCAAGGAGAACACGACAAAGGAGATGTGGGATACTTTGACGACATTGTATCAGGGTACTTTCGTGTAGCGGAAGATGCTATTATAGAATCAGTTGCGACTGTATCAGATGCAAAAGGGGGAGCAGATAGATCTATACCTCCTCAGATTGCAGGAGATTCGGGACCAACTTACTTCCATATGGGCCATGTTGGATCAGGAGTTCATGGTGAGGACCGCCCTTAATGCAGTCACCGAGGATTATGAGACATTTGTCCAAAGAATTTTGGGTAGAGCTAATCTTCCAGGATGGGAAGAGATGTGGGCAGCTCTTCACCAAGAAGAGATCAAACGGTTGACCAAAGCAGGTAGTAGCAGCAAAGGGGATCGAAGCAAGAAAAAGGAGGAGGAGGATGTGGCTCTGGCATCTGCAGGACAACAGGGAAAGGGGAAGACGAAGAAGAAGGACATCTCCAAAGTGAAGTGCTTACATTATGGGGAGTTGGGTCATTATGCAACCCAGTGTCCCAGGAAGAAGAATAAGGGAGAGAGCTCTGACTCCAAGGCAGCTCTAGCTAAGGCAGAGAAAGAAGTCGAGACAGATGATGATTGTGCCATGAGTGCTCATGCACCTCTAGAGAAGAGGTGGGGTGACATCGAGCTGTAGTCATGAGGACTACAAAAGATGAAGGGCAGGATCCTTGATGTACCCAAACTCTTGGATCATATCCGGCTATGAGAGCCCCGAGTGACAGTAGCAGGATGACAAATGTCAGTAGAAGCAAGATGTGATGGAGCGACAAGGCAGTGCAGAGGTCTGTAGCAGCGCAGTGGGGGCTGCAATAGTGCGAGAGGCACAGAGGTTTTTGTAGCAGGGCGATAGGCACAGACGTGTTTGTAACAGCGCAGAGGTAGTAGAGGGAGCACAAGATAGTAGCAGAGGTAGCTTCAGCATCAAGAGGCTTCCGAACCGACAAGGATGTCATGACTTGGGTAGATCAGTTACTTCTCGGTAACTGAGTTGCAGTGTAGCAGTTAGCAATGGCAGTGCTATGGGCAGCATGATGCAACATTTGAGAGAGAGTTCCAGTGCAGATGCAGTGTTGGGAAGAAGGACAAGCAACAGCACAGATGCAGAGGGAGCTGCAGTACAGATGTAGCAGTGGCAGTGGCAGAGCCATGGGCAATAGTAGAAGAGGCAGCAATGCAGTGGATGTTGGGCAGCAGGCCAAGCATCAGCACAGGTACCGGTGTTGGAGGATCAATGTGATGTTCAATGGTGCAGCATTACTAGAGCACATTCCTCGCTAAGAGGGAGTGTGGATTTGGGGTAGCTGGAAATTCCACCTGGCTAGAGAGATATTAAAATAATTAATATTTTTAATGGGGTTCCTAAGTCTAAACTTAGGAAAACTAGAATATTAAGGGGTATTAATATAAAAGTGGGGGAGAATGTTCTAAATGACATGAATCAAGCCAAATCTAATCTTAGCCATTGATTAGAGATTTAATCTCGGTCATTGAACACTCAACAGGAAAAGTATAAGAGAAGGTTTGAGTGTCAATTGGAGATACACCAAGATTGATCAGTGAGTTTGATTTTCTGGAGCGGGGCTTGTTGTGAAAATTCGAACAAGTGATATGTTGCAGCGAGGGGCAATGAGTACATAGCAGAGAGGCAGAGATAGTGCCAGAGGGTTAGCGCAATGACTGAGGAGGCTACGCAGAGGCAGCAGGAGCCACGCAGAGGCAGCTAGAGATTGTGCAGAGCCTGAGGGGCATGCGTGGGTGACGCAAAAGGCCAGAGCACTGACGTAGAGAGGCAGAAGGCTGACGCAAAGGGTTCTAGAGCTACACTGAGGCTAGCAGGGCTGACGTAGAGCCTTGGAGAAGCGCCGAAAGGATTTTCGTGGCGTAGATTTCTTAAATATCTGTCTCTGATAAGAGGTATTACTATCGTGTAAAAATATTTGTTGGGTGAGCTAGTTTGGCACCCTAGTTGTACTCAAGAAATCTGCATAATAATAAAACCCTCAGAATTGTTGCACTTGTTTTCTCGCATTGGGTTTTTCCGGGGACGATTGTCCAAAAATAACGGTGTCCCTTGTGTGTTTGTCTAGTATTTCAGTTGCCATTTGCGTCTATTTTCAGTATTTATATGTATAAATAACTTGTTAATGGACTAAACAAGTAGGTGAAATAAACCAGATAATGCAGTAGGGATTTCTAACATGTCAGATTTAAAAATTTCAACATTTAGGTCATCTAAGCTTCTTCTAGCAGCTTCCTTGATTGAAAAGATCTTCAATCCCTTGATTTGCTTCATTTATGATGTCACCATACCATCATCTCATGAATTCCATAAGTTGGATTTCCTGATGGAACATTTGCTACCTTTCTAGATTAGTGAATCCGCCGTTGAGGTTTCCATCAGAGAATCTTGGGGATCTTGCACATCCCCATCTGGAAAATGTTTTCCTATTTACTTGATGTATGATGAGCCTTGTCCTGAATGACTTCTTCCTTTCTTTTAATAACTCCCAAGAGCTATATCCTTCATGTTCAACTGCCATGGATTTTATACTTGATGATTCCCACGGTGATATCACGAGCTCCTAAGTCTAATGCTGCCATGATGCATCTTATTTTCATATCTGCAGAAGATTTGGAGCTTATGAAAGGACCCTTTTGTGAGGGACGTTATCTCACTCCCTCTTTCCTTGGCCCATTTCTTCAGCTACCTTCATCCTTCTAGTGATATGAGCTTCTTTTCATAATCTTCCCATAGCATTGAATCTTAGCTACACTATTATGTCTTGTTTGAGGACCAAACTTCCCTTTCCTTTATGCATATGTTTAAGTCCTTTAACCTTCAACACTTTTGTCCACAACTTGTCATTTTTCCATCTTGCATAGACACCACAAGTTGTTAAATGAGGAAACTTCCTTGTCCCAAGGACACTTGTCATCTTGCTTATTAAGAAGATAGATGATTATCTTCTTATCATCTTTCTCAGATCTCCCAATTGAGATCTCATGAAGATATTCCTTCATTTTAGACATTTAATGGTATGACCAAACTTTATTTCAGAGAGTATATCTTCTATATCTCTTTTCTGTCTCCTTTCTTGCTACATAGGGAAGAGTGGACCTTAAGAGTTCTATCTCATGAATTCAAAGGAGACCTGTTCACTTACTTCTCTTATCTATGAGTATTGTGACAATCCTCCTTATTCCATGCAAGGACCTTTGATGACTCATTCAATTCATAGATCTCCTTGCAATCATGAGGTCATTTTACCAAAATGATTTAATGAAAATACTTACTTGAGATGTGAAGATGAAATCTTCACCTTAATCATGTTGGTAGTCGTTGGGGCAGATGTATTGATGCTTCCTCCGGATGAGATCCTTGATAGGAAGATTGTCTTCTTTGCCTTCGAGATATCTTGATTTATATATCCAACAAAATATTGATATAATTTGGGCTACATAAGGAACTTTGTAGTATGCAGCATCGAATTGAAGTTGCTTGCCATGATATATAGAGACCCATCAGTTAGTATAGCTTCAAATATCGAGTATTGTCTATTCAAACTCCAATATATGCCCTCAAATATGTATCATTAAGTTCTGAGAATCCGAGATTTCAGGACTGTGTTCTGTATAGAAAAGGATTCAATCTGAGATAGGGACCATCACTGGTATGTTGTAGATCCACACTGTGGGAGTCACCAAAGTTGTTGCCATGTATCCTAAGATCTAAATGCTTCATCTTTTGACTGTTCTTCTCCAAAACCCTTGTTGTTGTAGACTGTTGTTGTAGGTTGCTTCTTTGATCTAGGTCTTGATTTTTGAATGTAGATCTTGATTCCTACAGCTTGCCTTGATGCTTTGCTTGAAACTCGATCCTTGAATGTCTCTTTTCTGCCCTTGCTCTGACTTCTGAACCTTCCCCTCTAATACCATGTTGAAGAATCTAGGGCATGGAGAATTAGTCAGATTCTTCTCGACATGATAACAATTTGTTAAGTGTTTTTACAATTTATCTTATTGCTTGATCTTCTGTTCATTATTAGTGTGTGTGTTTACTTCATCAAACTGCTACCAAAAACAAAGAGACAAGAACACAAGATATATGGCTTTCTGCCAGGGCCAAAGACTCTCCCTCTTGGAGAGGAAAACCCGCATAAAATTCTTATAGAGATTCCAATCGACGAATACCAAGACCATGACCCTTGACCTGCTATGTCACTCTGCGACCAAGACACCAATCCCTTTCTCTGTCACTGTTGAGATCATCATCATCACTGTTGTGTTAAGACTGCTCCTTCAGCTAGGTCTCTGTTGCACCATGACTGCTCCATTGAGATCTTCATCACTACTGCAACCTTCATTGAGATTATAAGTTTCAATAACGAAGTTATGACTATGATGGGATCATGATTGTTCCTTAATGTAAGTCGATATAAGGTGTGTTACTATTGGATCCTTCTATTATCACTATGTTGAGGCCATGATGATCCTTGTCACTCCTTCTCATTATGTTGAAACTGTAATCCTTGTCACGGCTCCTCATTATGCTGAAACTACTATAGAGATACTATTCAGATCCTCTTCACCATAAGTACGGCGACACTGTAGCAGTGCTTAGAGAGTATGTCAGGGTTGCTTAGAGACAGATTCGAACCCTTTTACTTGTTACAATCATGTCGAGACTATATTAATATGACTCTTCTCCTCACAACGATGCCTGGACTATGACTGTGTTTGAGGTAGTGGCCATCAAGTATGGGACTGCGTATGGAATGAATGTCGAGACTGTGATAGTCATTGTTATTATTGTTCTTTCTCATTATGCCGAGACTACAAAGATATATATGTGAGGGCCTCACTATCATTATCACCAAGACTGCAGCTTACTGTGCCATCCAAAGTGCAGAGGTATGTCCTCCTGTAGTGTGGATCTCTACTCCTATTACCCATCCGAAATTTCAGAAAGAAATGCGAGTTATTTCTCTGCCTTTTTGCAGATACCTTGACGTGGTATTTATAGTGGTTTGTCTCCATATTTGAGCCAACTTCAACAAGTGAACCAACATGTCCTTTTATTGAGCCAACGTGATTGCCATTTAGCTATTTAATTCAATTTTTGAGGCCGACATGATGTTCTCCTTATTGTTTTACTTGCAGACTTATTTGTGCTTGTAGTTGGAGGATTGTGCTTGGTCTTGGAGGGTTGCTCTAGGCTTGAATACATTTTACATAGGCTCATGAAGAGCTTCTTCATACATGGCATGACTCTTTGACATTATGACAAATGCAAAAGACATCAAGAAGAAGTCTTGACCTATGACACTTCTTGCTCATGAAACCCATGCATCAAGGCATACAAAAAATAAATTTATTCTCTTTTATTACATCATTTACGTTAGTCATAATTACATGTCATTATGAATACCAAACCTAGTTACACTTTTCTTCAATAGGGATTGCAACAAACTTTTTCTTTGGTCATTAAATTTCAACATGGTATCAAAGCTAAGTTGCACGAAACGGGGAAACGGGGAAGCGAAACGAAACGCGACCTCCCCAAATTTTGGAAACGGGGAAACGCGAATATATATTGGACAACAAACTGAACTTTTGGACAGCAAAATGATATTTTGGGAAAGCAAGGTGAAATTTCACATAGATTAAACTTTTGGGACAACAAGGTGTGCTAGAAAGTTCATTTCTCCATTTTTTTGGTTTTGTAAATTTTGGACAGTAGTCATGGCCATGTTCTTAAGGATAGAGGACAAACTGGATGGGATATCCAACTATGTCGTTTGGAAGGACAGAATTCAAACAGTGTTTGAGGAGGCAGCAGTTTGGGACATAGTGCGGCAAGTGGTTGTACCTCCTACAGCTCCAGAGGAACTTGCTGAATTCACAAAAAATAATGCAAAGGCAAAAAGGATTTTGATAAACAGTCTGAAGGATCATGTGGTTCCTCAGGTGAGAGGAAACACATGCATATCAGATGTGGACAGCTCTAACCACCCTCTATCAGAGCACCAATGAGAGCAGGAAGATGGTACTCAAAGAACAATTGAAAAACATCAAGATGACAAACACTGAAAGTGTAGTTCAGGGTCAAATAGGTACGCGATGATTTGATTGCTATTGGTGAGGTAGTTGCACCCACAGAGTTAGTCAGGATAGCTATAGCGGGACTTCCTAAGTCTTAGGAGGTCTTTGGAGATGTTGTTACCTCTAGGTAGAATCTTCCCAATTGGGACAGATTCTGGGATGATTGTGTGCAGCATGAGATATGGAAGACTGGCAATGGCGGGGTGAAAATCGCAGATGAGGAGGATGTAGCCTTGACAGCCAAGGGGAAGAACAAAGGGAAGGCCAAGAAAAGGGCCTCATCAGATGGGGCTAAGGGAAAGGAGAAGAAGAAGAAGAAAGATATGGATATGTGAAGAGTCAAATGTTGGTCATGTCAGAAGATGGGACACTATGTTGCTACGTGTCCTGAGAGGAAGAACAAGGGGAAGAAGGGCACTGTAGCTTCATCAGAGGTGGAGCAGTTTGCTTCACAGTTTGACCAGGACTTTGCATTTATTACTTCTACATCTAGTAGGAGTACATCATCCAATGTGTGGTACATAGATAGTGGGGCTTCCCGCCATATGACAGGTGCACGGGAGTTCTTTTCAGAGCTTGTAGAGAGGGCACTTGATATTGAGATTGTACTAGGAGATGACGGCATTGTGAGAGTTGTTGTTGTGAGGATTGTCACCTTTGAGAGGGAGTCTTTGCCTCCTTTGAAGGTCATGGATGTTTTATATGTTCCGGGGATGAAGAAGAACTTGATTTCAGTGTCTGTTATGGAGGAGAAGGGGTTTGATGTCACTTTCTCAGGAGGGTAGGTATTGATGCATCCCAAGGGAGCTTCCATCACTTTGGCCACAGTGATTGGAGCTCCTTGGATATGTATTCTCCTCCATTGTCAGATCTTAATGTCTTGATCCTTCTTCCTGTTGCATTTTCAACTTGTGTCTTGAATTCCCGAAACTTTTCAAGCACTTCATCCTTGGTCTTTAAGAAATAACTCGATGTTTTATGAGAGTAATCATCAATGAAAGTGACATAATGCAAATGATCAGCCAAGGATTTGTTAGACATAGGTCCAAAAACATCAGAATGTATAAGGTCCAAAACTCCTTTGGACCTACCATCAGTTCTAGTAAATCATCCTTTGACATTTTTCCCAAGAGCACATCCTTTACAAACTCCATCATGTTCAATCTTGATTTCAAGTACACCTTTAACAAAAACCTTCATTCTAGTCAAAGCTTTGTAATGAACATGAGTGTACCTTCAATGCCATCGTTCACAAAGATCAAAGGTGTTATGTATCAAGGTTTGAATTGAGCGTCCAAGGAGATGATAAAGGCCTCCTATCCGTACACCAATGAATTTTGCAGATTCTAAAGAGCCTTCTTTCTTCCATACTAGAACTTGACAATCAACAAAGGCAATTCTATATCCTTTGTCTCCAAGAGATGAAATGGATAACAAATCCTTCTACAAATCAGGAACATATAAAATATTGTTAATAGAGACATTGCATCATGATTCCAATTGGAAGGAAGATGAACCAATGCCTTTGACTTCATACTTTCCATTGTCTCCAAGCTCCACCTTTTGATATATCTTCTTTTCAACTAATTTAGAGAGATTATCACAACTTCTAGTCATGTGCCTAGAGGCACCACTATCTACCAGCCAAATTTCTTCTTGACCTGCAATATATCCTATAAGAGCAGAATAAAATGAAGAATTATCATCATCAGTATCTTTATTCCTACACCTCTTGAATGAAGATTCATTTAGATCATCAATAGAAACATGTTTCTTCCCTTTCCTTTTTCAATTATTATACTTTTGCGGCAACTATTTCGATATTTACCAATGTTTTAAAACTCGGACTCGAACTCCGAACTGGCTGAGGATCAACTTTGACTCAGGCTCTAACTCGAACTACTTGATTCCAATGACTCGGTCTTTGTAAAAGTACATTAAATATTTAATTTTTAAAGAAAAAAAAAAATTTAAGATTTCCATTCATGTTTCCAAACTCAAAGCATTAGAATAATAGAGAGAAGACAACACCTGCTCAAAGTAGGCTTGTGAATATATCTATTATATCAAAATGGAACCCAGTGCATTGTCCAATGCATGTAATATATAGAGATCAGAACAAAAACACATAACCAATGATGCTCCAAAATCCAACTCCTCAGTGTTACTCCAAAGATCACCCAAGAACCTCCTCAATGCCGCTCCAAAAACCAACTCCTCAATGGCAAATGTTGCTCCAAAAACCAACTCCCTAGTGTTGCTCCAAATATTGCCCAATAGCATCCTCAATACTGCTCCAAAAACCAACACCAACTGCTCACAAATGCAATGAGATAGCTGTGAGAAAATATGAGGGGGTTGGGTAAATTTTATAAGCGTGGGAAAGGGGTAGAGGGGCTAGGAAATAGTTTAAACGAAGAAAAAGAAAAAAATGATTTCAAGTTTGCCCAGCCCGCCTTTTTTCCCACCATTGAGAGCAATTTGTTTAAGTCGGGCTCAGTCTGTCTATTACCAAACCAATAGAGTCGATGACCAAGTTGGTCGTTCGATAATGGATCGGCCACCGAACCGGATAATTGACCTAGTCGGTCCGAGTAGGGGTATGGCTCGGTCAACCAAGCTGAGTCCAAGTCAGACCAACCTATTTTTAAAACTATGATAGTGACCATATGCTTAGCAACAAAAGCATTTAACAGTTGACATATCCCTTCTTTCTTGAGAGGGAGGAGGAGTTCTTCTTTGTGGAGCAGGTCCTCTCCCTGGAGCAGGTCTTCTTCCTGTACTTCTTTGAAATCTTCCAAAATTTCTTCTTCCTTTGTTATTCTTTGAGTGGGCTACGAAAGCTTGAGAATCTTCACTTGGATTTGGAATCTTGCTTTTAAACATGAGCCTAGATTCTTCTTGAGTGCAAGCAGCCCATAGTTTTTCAAAGGTAGGTGCATTTTCTCTGCCACTGATACTTGATGCAAGAGAATCCTAGGAGTTAGGCATACCATTAAGTGTTGTAGTTACAAGTTCCTTATTAGGTATAGTTTCATCGATGGCCTTGAGGTGATCTCTCAATTGAGATATCCTTATGAAGTATGATGCCACTATATCATTCTTTGTCATCTTAACATCACGATGTTGATTCCTTAACTCACAGATTAACTGATGTTGTTGATGGTGTATAATCCAATGAGAGCATCATACATTTGCTTGGAAGATTCATGATCAACAATATAAGGAATTAGATTATATCTAACAGATTCCACAATGATGCTCATGGCCAAGATGTCATCTTCTTTGAACTTGGATTTTCTTGTTGCATCAGTTGGTTCAGTAACTTTTCCTTTCACAATATCCAAGACTTTATTCCTTGCAAGAACAAGGTCAATTCTTGTCTTCCATGCTCTAAAGTTTGTAGCTCCTTCAAGCTTGTTTTCTGCCTTCATAAAGGAATTCATGATGAAGATGATCAATCAAGACAAAAGATGGAGGATAGGGTCTCTTCAAGGTGAACTCAATGCTCTTTCCTTCCCCAGAGCTCTAATACCATTTAAATTAAGTAGAGCAACAGAGATCACAATGAAACAATAACACATGAGACACCAAAATTTTCATGGGACAAAACCCGGTAATCTTTCCTTATGAGAAGTTGTTCAATTCATCTAATTTTCCAGTCAAAATGTCAACCTTTGACCACAATATCAAAAGATAGAGAAAAGTCAATGATTTGCTCATTGGTCACAATTTAGTCAAGGGGCCAAATTTCAACTTGTAGTTGTTGGTCAAAGGGTTGAAATTCAGTCCTGCAATTCCACAAAGAAAGTTTGGTCAAACCATAGACCTACAGTCAAACCTCAGTTAATGCCCCAAAAACAGCTCCAAACTTCGATCAACAGAAATTCAAAGATGCTAGGAATATTTGGCCACCAACTTCAATCAACAGCTCGATCAAACAATAGGAGAAAAGTCCAAGTCAAAGATGGTCAAAACAGAACAAAAAGTCAACTTGCTAGTCAAGATAGTGTTCTTCTTCTTTGCACATGTGAGCAGATCTTCTCTTGTAGGACAAATCTGAATTGTTGTGGATGGATGCACAAATGGAGTAAATTGAATGTCAACATATAGTAGTCCAAATAGGTGGTTTTGACCTTGGGTCAAACCACTTCAAGAAGTGGGGATGACCAGTCAACTTGGGGCCAACTTGGATAGCTAGAAGATAAATTATTTCTCCTTTGATTTTGATGATTAAAATACCGACTGTAGCTACAATTTCTCAATAGTTCACAACTCTTTTCTTACAATCCTCAAGGAAAATCTAATAAGGAATGTCCCCAATTTCGTACAAAACCTTTGGTTCCAAAATTCAATGGGCCAAACTCAGTGCCACAAGCAAAGTCTTCAGAACATTCCAAACTGACTCCTCCAAAAAAGAAGGCTAGCCATTAATTCAATCATGTCAACTATCCAAATTTCTAAATATACCACTTACTTTCTAGGCCACACCTAAAGCACTATGGAACATAGTTTTTCAAATAGTGGAGATTAAAGTGAAAATTTGGATTACTAAGTCAATGACTTTAGCTACCTACTTCCATATTTGTACAAAACTTTAAGTTGTTAGTCATATATAGTGCTCTTCTAGTTCGGCCCACTCAAGGAGTTTGGAGAAACTCCTGAAGACCTTTCTATGGACTACCTTAGCATGTACAAGTAGTTTTTACAGTCAAATGGAACTTATGTTGCTTACCCAAATAATAAGGTGGTATGGGAATCATTAGCAATCATTCTTTAGCCTCAAACCTTATCTACCAAGTCATCCAAGCTCTAGAATGGGACCCACTATAATACCCCATTTTTTATCCTCAATTTTGTATTGTGTATGTACACAATGAATGGCTATAAGCCAAATGATGTAATTGTTGATGTTTGTAGCTCGAGCAGGTACTTCTACACAAGCCTAAGTGTCTAGGAATGCAAAAGTCACCTAATACACCCTTAACCTTAGCAATTACTGTAGTGATTAAAGTATTTTCTTTTTATAAGAAAAAAAGTGAGTTCATCCAATGAAATGCAAAGGTTTTTGCATTAGTGAATTAGATGAATCTCAATTGCCAATCTCAAGTGAGGTGAGATTTAATCTCAATTGCTAATCATTTTGTTGATTAGGGTTGTAGATTTGGTCATAACTTGAGCTTATAAAGAAATTTTAGGTTATGGCCCATGGGAGAAGACATAGTGAGACTAAGATCTCAATGGTTGGGTAGAGAAGGACTTCCATTCAAATGTGTTGGGTCTAAGAAAAGTGTAAGGAGTAACAAGGGAGATCTAGATCAGCCAGAACAGATTAAAGGACAAATCTAGGACTTGATCAACTAGATCAGATCCAAGTTCATTGTTTTGTATGTAATTTCCTCAGAGGGCCATTTTTCCAATAAGGAAGCTCAAGTAGGTTATAATGTTTTTTAATGAAGAATGGTTTATTGGGTAGAATATTTGTGTGCTCATTTGATTGAGATTGGTTATTTCATTTGCTTTCATTGAATGTTTAAGTTAAACCTCTAACACTGTTTTGATTTAGTAGATTTGATCTACTAAGAAGTAATAAACCAGGCGCCAAGGTTAGGAAATTTAATATGGCATTAGAACTGCAACTCTAAAGGAAGTCAATATCAAAATCATTGGGTGCCAAGATCGTACAAGCATCAAGAGGTCGGGTTTGGCTAGTGACCGTAAGAGGCATAGATTTATTTTTTGCAACGCTAGAGACATATTAATCGAATCCAAATCCCATACACTATGTAGGGGTTGAAGTAGTTGTGGCTAAGAAAATTAAAATCAATTGAGTGTGTAGTATGGCGAGAATAGCAACAAAGTGATGCAACTGAGGCAAAGTTTAGAAAGTAAATAAAAACAAAAAAAAGGATGTCAAGTTTGTGGCCAACAAGACAATAGTAACCACCAAGTACTACAGCCACCAATAGTTTAGAAAGCCAACAGATCGACAAGTTGCTAGAACGAGTTGCGGTAGGGTGTCGAAATTGAGCATAGAGAGAGGTCAAATGGCAAGGACATCAAACAACCAAAACACAGGTAAAGGATAAACGGTTCGATTTCCATTCACTACATTGGTTCTCTAAGGCAAGGAATAGACTGTCAATGTGGAGCCGCAATATAGTTACCAACACAAGTAGCAACCAGAAGTCACAGGCGCAGACAAGGGGTCGTCAATGCCACACAATTGTAGTCATGAATAGTGTAAGAGCCATTGAGTAGGTCGCAGTGTGTCGAGAGGTTATCTGCATGCAGGGGGTGAGATGTTGATGGAGAGATAGCCGACATCTAGTTAGCCACAGGATTGGTCACTGTAGTAGAGAGCATAGCCAAGGAAGAGATTGGTTCACAAGATGTCACAAGCAGCATTTCAGCAACAAAGTGCAGTTCCACAATTGCAAGGACATGTGCAAGGGTGAGTAGCCAGCAATGCAACTGTTGACAAAGTAATCATTGTTGAAAGTCGGGATAATCGGTGAGTAGCTAGGTCCCAGAGGTCAAAACAATAGATCATAAAGGTTAGCCCAACCAGTCAAAGATGTGGAAAATAGGGCTAGAAGGCAAGGCCGAGTAAAATAACAAGCAATCACCACCAACAACCATTGGCATGCAAAAAGGTGTTACACAAAGAGTGACTGGACAACAAGTAAGCTAGCTATATTTTCCAATGTGATTAGCGAAGGCCAACCCTCAAAGGGAGGGAGGGAAACCATACCAATTAAGGGATTGGTAGCATAGTAATTACATGGTTGTTTCAAAGGAATGAAGCACAAACCCACAAGGGAGATCCTAGTGGATCTATAAACCAACAATTTATTCTTGTGGGTGCTTGAAAGACTAAACACAAGGCTAACTTATCAAATCAGAGATGGTAGTGACCAATGTCAGATTCGAGGAACCGTTGGATGCAGCGTCAAATTTCTTACTGCGGAAGGCAAATGTTACCTTGTTGCTAAAGGAGAATGGCCTTTGGGAGATTGTGTATAAGGAGATCCAATTGCCAATAAATCCAGCACAAAAACAAACCCACAAAAAAAGGACATTAGATCTCAACATGTCATCTTGGATGCCATGAAGAATCACCCCATTCATCATTTGGTAGAAAAGACAACTAGGGAGATGTACAAAGCTACAATAGACTTGTTCCAGGGAAACAATATGGATATCAAATCCATATAGATGTCAAAGTCAGATAACATTACTAGTTACATCATGAGAATCATGTAGACACGAGATCAGCTTACAGCCATTGTGAATATTGCCACAAAATCTAGCAGCTCTGGTGAAACGACTTGTCTAGTGACGGGCCAAAACTTATGGCTATAATGAAGAAGGATTTCCATTGTTAACTCAGCAACATTCCTCCTGTTATTTACTATGATTTCAAACATAAGGGAGGCTTCCCTATGCCTCCTATAAGGTATTCTAACACTAGGGCTCAGGGTGACTTATTTTGAAGGTCTAAGAATAGATACAAGGCTTGGAAGGGCCAATGATGACCAATGTATTCAAGCTAGGGTTCAAACTCTCTAAGCTTAGACCAATGACAAATCTACTATAAGCTAAGGTTTGAATGATATTCAATGATAAGGCATGCAATGGCATCTAGTAGCCTAAGAAAAACCCTACAAATGATGTCCAACAAGGAAGGAACAAGGGTTTCCAATAGACACTAGGGCTAACTCAAGCAAGCAGGTTTTAGGGTTGTTAGATGTGCATAAAGAACAATGAATTAAAGTGACATTAGCCCTTCTAAGCAATGCAAGACAACCTAAAATGCTACATTTTGTTTTATGAGGGTTTATATGGATTGACTTACAAATTAGAGCCACTTCCATTGAATAAAACAACCCTTTACTCACAATTTTGCACCTGAAACACTAGTGGTTTCCCTCGCTATCTTGGAGAGAGAGAGTTTAAGGAAAATTTATTTAAGTTTAAGGTTCACCAACACACTTCTAAACCAACGCCTTAACCTACAAGGAAAATGGAGTTTTAATCAATGTTGCGAACATGACAATCGGGATAAAATCGGCGAGGGTACAGAAAAAGAAAAAATCAAGAAAATAGGGAAAAATCGGTAGAAATTGACAAAACATCGGCAAAATTAAAATTTAAAAAAAAAAAAAAATACAAGAGAAAAACATTTTTTTCAAATTTTTTGTATCTAAAGCATCCACAACGTAAAATAAATGCATTGATAGCTGAATATGAAAAGAAAACTAATATATAAGATGTGTAAGATGTCTAGTGCTACATAACACATAACAGTGAATCATGTCTTGAAATTTGAGTCCTGACTCGGCCTTAAAATATCAACAAAAATATAATAAATGTATCTCATATCATGGATGATATACAATGAAATGAACCACTTAGTAAGTTTTAACTTCTAACTTCTAACTAATGATTTCCATTGCTTCTTTTGCGAGAAAATGTAATGGCTTTTCCTCTAGATGAGGAAGGCCATTGGGCTAGCATTGGACTCTAATGTCCTCTAGAAGAAGTAGGAAGAGGTAGACAACGTCCTCTACTGATGACCATGGCAGTTGGTGTCACCTCCTCCTTTTGTTGCTCCTCCTCCTCCTCCTCTACTACCTCCTCCACTACCCCCTCTAACCAATTAGGGGTCGATTCCTTGACAAGGCTCTCAGCCTCAACCGTCCATGCAATAGTGGTGTCAATTCCATCTAATGAGATGGCCTCCATGGTGCAATATTATTAGAACCAAACCAGTGACCAAACCGGAAAACCCCCTGTATTGGGAACCACTCGAAACCAGACCAAAAAAAATGGTCGACCAAAAACACATAAAATATTCAAATTTTAAAGAAAAACATATATATTCATGTGCATCCATATGAATACAAACCATTTATACACAAAAAATCAAATGTTCTCATTTATATGGCATGTAAGGGTGCACAACCAAAATAGCATCGAGTGCAATCCATTGTTGAACCAAAAACACACCAAAAAACAGGCTCTAGTTAGCTTCTAGCATCCCAAAAAAAGCATGCTACAATAAATACCTACCTTTCATCAAAATCATTGCCTATATTGGGATCTTTGTCATCATTATCTATTATCAGCCTCTAAGCATTAAAATAAGAGAGAAAAAATGTAGCATGTCACGTCAATATTTTGTTTGAGTGATGGGAACATTTTTATTAGGGTCATGTTAGAGAAGTTCAACAACCAGTTCC
This sequence comes from Pinus taeda, assembly GCA_000404065.3. Taxonomy (NCBI): domain Eukaryota; kingdom Viridiplantae; phylum Streptophyta; class Pinopsida; order Pinales; family Pinaceae; genus Pinus; species Pinus taeda. The sequence goes on along the minus strand of APFE030450922.1, from coordinate 139,776 downwards.
ACTAACATCAAGGTACATAAGAGGGTTTGGTGCATTTGATTAAATACTAGTTCCATATCCTAGTACATGACAAAATCCGATTGAAATGTTGCAATCCCACCAATCCTAAAATCCTAAAAAATTGTGAAGTTTGCAAGATTTTGAGTGAGATCTAAAATTTACTTTCCCCATATGACATCCAATGAGGTCGAAACCACCCTCAAACATCCCGAGTCATTTCATGGTAATGTTGAAAATTTAAGTAAAATGATGAAAATGAAAGATAAAGGACAGTGTCAATTTTACTGTAAGAATTTAACATTACTATTGACTAACTCTCTCCTCCTCCTCTACTCTGTAACTCGATTTCTATTTGCAAAATAACGTTAAAAAACTAATGAAAAAACTTTATAAACATGCTTGTGCGCGCACTAGCGATTTTTCACATCAAATCATGATTTAATCACAATTTTTACAATTGAATCACGATTTTTTCACAAAGGAAAAAATCGTTGTAAAAATCAAGTGAAAATATGGGGCTTTGAAAAAAGCGCAAATTCCCAATTTTATTGTGATTATATCATGATTTTTGAAACATTGGTTTTAATGGATCAAAGTATCAAGGACTATGATGGAGTAAGGGAGGATGCTCTAGGGCATCCACTTCTAAAACCCTTATAAGGTCTACACACTTGGAGTTTTCTTATATGCTATACAAATGACAATTTTACATGCATTTATGAAGCAAAGTTTCACCAATGATAAGCATTTAGACATGGAACAATAGAAACCCTACTTTAAACATTTAAAGCATGCAATAAACTTACAAAATCTCCAACAATAGCACTTGTTTCAATTCCAAAATAGTGTCTTGAAGCAAAAGTCACATCCATAGCAAGTTGAATCCATAAAAGATCACATTATGCCCAAGTAGCGAAGACGGAAGCTAGCTTGCATTCTTTTTAAGAGGTCGAATTCATATGTGATCATGAAAATAGAAGTAAGGGGGAGGCTCTATTTTTATGAGCCTTCTCCCACTCACTTTACAAATAAAATGAACTAAAAGCCCTGTGAACAAGTTCACTTTCGTGTGTTCCACAAGAAAGAAGTTACAAGCCAACCTCATAGCTTAAAGACGATAAATACGCCATAAAAGCCCACATATGTGGGAATCAATGCTCCAAAAATATGACATCACCTTCCATAAGAGCTCAATAAGCCATCAAAATGTGAGATAAGGTCTAATGAGTGCTCTATACTCTAAGAAGTGTCTCAAGGATCATGTGCAAGCCATCAAAGTGTGAAATTTCACTACTGAAATTCCATTGCAGCAACTGGAATTAATTCTTCTAACTGTAAATTAATTTAGCAATTTATTGCTATGGAAACAACGAATTAATCACACTGCAATCTTCACAATAAAATTACTGCGGAATATAAACTTGAAACTGAGAAAATATTGTGGCACACACAAAAAAATATAACACTGTTATTTGTGGATAAAAGTTCCTAGAAAACCCATTGTGGGAAAATCGGTGCAGTAGTTGAGGATTTTTATTATTAAGTAGTGGTGAGTAAAATTTTGAGTACAATAGAAGTCGCCAAACTGGAGAATCTACCCAAGAGGAATACCGAGAGATTTTACCCTCTTCGAGCAATCTCGGCACTATCTACCTCTGAAAATCTATCCATCCAAGTTGTCTGGGCAAGCCCTGCCTGCCACACGCACTGCCTGAAACAGCTACCTATCTAGTTGTCCTGCCTATTGCTGACTTGGAAAATGCTTCTTCAGCCCTCTGGAAAACCTTTCCAGCCTCTGTAACTAAAAACGTCTTCCCATTCAACCAAATTGAATTGCTCACGTGAGGATCTGCGCAACATCCTGGAGAAAATTTCCGGCCTCCTCTTTCTGACTCTTCAAAACTAGAAAACTTCCTCTAGACTCACTGCCTCTACCCCTCTCTGTCTTTGCTTCCCTTCTCTAGCTCAAACTCTTCTAGAAAAATGTTGCTACTCTCTGGAAAGTTGAACTGTCCAAGGAAATCGATCTCAAGTGTATTCTTCCATCTACCCATCAACTTCTTCCTATAATCTCACTGTGGGACTCCAACGACCAAGATTAAAACTTAATCAATGGTTGAGATTATTTCCTAATTAATTTGTGTGATTTTCTAAAGAAATCTCACCTTCCTCAATTAATTATTATTAATTAATCATTTTCCTTAAATTAGACTTACGAAAAATTTAATTACTAATTAATTAACTTAAGGCATTTCTAGGTGGATTTTCTTGAAACCTTTTCTGGGTTATGGAGTCATAGTATTTCTTAGCCTCTCCAACAACCATCGAGACTAGAACACCATCCGATGCTACAAAAACTAACACAAAGGTCACTCCATGCCAACACATCATGTCCAAGGTGCCCTACATCACCCTCAAAGGAGCAAAAGGGGTGAGGTGGCAATAAAAACCTCAAGCATTGGGGCTCAAAGGTGTTGTACAAGCCCTACCTTGTTATCTCGAGAATGACCATCATCATCTAGCCTCTGGATCAAGTGATGCCCATCAAACAATGTAAAGGCCAGCCTAGGGGCATCCTAGGTCCACTAAGCACATCATCAATATATCCAACATGTTAAAATTTGGGTACCAGAGGACAAGTCGAGACTAGAACACCATCCGCTGCTACAAAAACTAACATAAAGGTCACTCCATGCCAACACATCATGTCCAAGGTGCCCTACATCACCCTCAAAGGAGCAAAAGGGGTGAGGTAGCAATAAAGACCTCAAGCGTTGGGTCTCCAAGGTGTTGTACAAGCCCTACCTTGTTATCTCGAGAACGACCATCATCACCTAGCCTCTGGATCAAGTGATGCCCATCAAACAGTGTCAAGGCCAACCTAGGGGCATCCTAGGTCCACTAGGCACATCATTAATATATCCAACATGTTAAAATTTAGGTACTAGAGGGCAAGTGGTTCCCTAAAGCTTTGATCTTTGGCCTAAGGAAAAGTGTCCAAATTTATTTGTATTTTTATCTGAAAGTGACTTTATAAGTGGTAAAGTCAATTTAATTTAAAAGTGACTTTATAAGTGGTAAAGTTACATTCTAATTTAAAAGTGACTTTATAAGTGGTAAAGTTATATTCTAATTTAAAGGTGACTTTATTAAAGTCAATGAAGATTTAGAAAGTGAAAAAAAGTGACTATGGAAATAAAACGCTAAGTGGGTCTTGATTTAAGTGGGTGAGTTAAAAAATAGAAAGTGAGAACTAAATACACATTTATTCTCATCCCTAGATCTAAATGAATCTCAGCCATTAGATCTTAGGGTAACCCAAAAAGTCATTTAGATAATAAAAGGAGAAGAGGAGGAAAAGATCAATTCATTCTTTCATGAGCATTTGAGAGAAAGAGAAAAGAGAGCAAGGAGAAAATTTCTGAACAGTGAAGAAGTGAAGGAGAGCAGCAAAAAGACATTTCAGCAAATATTGGCAACAGCATTTATCGGCATGCATCCCAAGGCAAAACCGTACAGTAGGAGAAAGGCACAAATATCGAGGAAGAGGGACAACACAGAAATCAAGGAAGAGGGACAATAGCAAGGGCACGAATTTCGAGGCAAGTTTGGGCACGAATTTCGAGGCAGTCGTACTGCTGAAATCTGTATGGTCTGTAAAACAAGTTTTGGGCACATTTTTCAAGGCAAGTCGTACTGCATTCAACGTTGTTTTATTGTTGTAAAAAAAAATTGTTTTCGCTGTTTGCTGATTGGCACGATTTTCGAGGCAGAGTGCAAGCATAGAAATCGAGATAAGTTGTAATTTGTGCTTGCGGGAATTTTCACTGTGTATTGTAGTTTCTCTGTAAAAGCATTTTCAGAAATAAATATCTCTCAAACTAGTTTTCCCGAAGAGTTGTAGGGGGTTATTCTAGGGTCACATTGACCAAAAATCACTGTGTTATTTTCTGTGTCGCTGTCATAATTTTGCTGTGTTTTATTTCTGCAATTTTAGCAGTTGTGAAATCTCTAAATTTGTGTTTTCAAAAAATATTGTCATTTCCAGATTTTAGAATTTTTTATCATGCTTGGATTTAAAACTAAATGCATGGAGTGATAAGGAAAACTGATAACCAGAGTGGGGGTTGAAATTTCTTCATGGTATCGGAGCTTGGTTGGCTGAAAAGCGCAGTTTGGGACAGCAAAGTAAAAGTTACAGCAAGTTGATTTTTACACAGAAAACAGAAACCTTTACCACAGATTTGAAAATTTCAGTTTGTTAGGATAGTCAAACATGTCTTTGGGTTTGAGAGTTGAAGACAGGTTGGATGGGCAAGGCAACTACAGTGCATGGAAGGAGAGAATCCATAGCATCTTTGAGGAAGCAGAAGTCTGGGGCATTATGGTAAATACCACACAAACCCAGTAGTAGTACATGCTGACCCTGTACAGTTCGCAGAGTTTAACAAAAAGAATGCTAAGGCAAATAGATTAATTCTAAAAGGAATCAAAGACCATGTCATTCCTCATGTGAGAGGAAAGACATGCACACGAGATGTGGATAGCCTTGACCAATCTTTACCAGAGCTCAAATGAAAACAGAAAAATGGTCCTAAAGGAGAATATGGAGGCCGTTAAAATGGCTAACATTGACAGTGCTATAGCATACCTCATAAAGATCACTTCAATGAGATATGAGTTGGCAGTCGTAGGTGAGATCATTGCGCCCACTGAGTTGGTGAGGATTATTTTGAATGGTCTTCCCAAGATTTGGGAGAATTTTGTGGATGGCATTGTTGGACAGGAAAACCTTCCCAATTGAGAGAGGTTGTGGGATGATTACATTCAGAATGAGATCAGAAAGAACCATCTTGGGGCAGCCAAACAGGTGGAGGACGATGACAATGTGGCATTGTTAGCAAGAGGCAAGAAGGGCAGAGTAAAGAAGCAAGCTTCCAACAGTGTAGGCAAAGGCAAAGGTAAAGGTAAGCAACAAAACAAGGAGAAGGACTATTCCAAAGTCAAATGTTGGAATTGTCAAAAGTTGGGACACTATGCTGTTGTGTGTCCGGAGAAGAAGAACAAGAAAGGGAAAGACAAACCCATGGCAGCGTCCGCAGAGATAGAGAGCTTCTTAGAGAGCTTTGATCGGGAGTTTGGGTTCATAGCTTGTGAGGCCACTAGTGCAGGATCACCTGCCATACAGGTTCAGAGGGAGTGTGCATTCCCTGCTACTAGCAAAGCATCTTCTAGTATTTGGTATGTTGACAGTGGCGCTTCCCACCACATGACAGGAGTCAGAGAGTACTTCTCAGAGCTTTCAGAGGGTGATATTGATATGGAGGTAGTAGTTGGTGATGACAGCATTGTTAGAGCAGTCGGTGTGGGGACACTGACATTTGATAGGGGACCCAAACCTCCCTTGAAAGTGTCAGGTGTTCTATATGTGTCTAGAATGAAGAACCTGATATCCGTCTCAGCACTTCAGGATAGAGGGTATGATGTGTTGTTCAGGAGAGGGCAGGTGCTTATATATCCTAGGGGAACTCCAACTTCTTCAGCTAGAGAGATTGGTGTGCGCCATGCCAAGGTGTACATGTTCTCATTCTAGCCCCTAATGGCATTCAGTAGCAGCACTCGAGATAGGACCAACAACAAATCTAGCAGTTCAAAGTTGTGTGAGATTTGGCACCGCAGGATGGGGCACATGTATCATGGGGCCTTGAGCACATTGCGAGAGATCACCACTGGTGTGCCAGATTTCAATTCTTATCACATTGATGTATGCAGAGGATGTGCTATGGGGAAGTTTGCTAGATCCCCTTTTCCTAGCAGTGACAGCAAAGCACCAGGATCCTTGACTTGATTCATACCAATGTGAGTGGTCGAATGTCTCATGTATCCTTGAGTGGCTATGAGTACTATGTTTTATTCATTGATGACCACTCTAGGAAGACCTGGATTTATTTCTTGAAGACCAAGAGTGAGGTCTTCAAGCAGTTTCAAGAGTTCAAAGCTCTTGTAGAGACCTAGACAAGTAGGAAGATCAAGGTCCTCAGGTCGAACAATGGAGGGGAGTATACCCTTGGTGAGTTTGTTGATTTTTGTGCTAAGGCAGGCATTAGGAGGGAGTTCACAGTTCCTTACAACCCCCAGCAGAATGGGGTTGCAGAGAGGAAGAACAGATCCATTGGAGGGGCTGCCAAAGCCATGCTTCATGATCAGGGGTTACCTTTATTTTTGTGGGCAGAAGCTTGCAACACTGTTGCGTAGTTGCAGAACAAGAGTCCACATCATGCCTTGGGGAATGTGACTCCGAAGGAGGCTTTTTCTGGGAAGAAGCCTGATGTTGGGCACCTTCGTATCTTTGGGTGCCTTACATATTACTATGTCCCCAAGGCTAAGTTGCAGGAAACGTGGGTCTAGGGGTCGTTTCCGTACGGAAACGAGTTGCCCCGTACCGTACAGCGTGGAAACGCGTTTCCGTCCGTACGGGTGCGTTTCCCGAAATGGAAACGCGCCCGTACGGACGGAAACGCGTTTCCACGCCGTACGGGCCCCGTTTCCAGCAAATTAACACTTGTTTTTTAAATTTTTTTTTTTTGCTAATTAATTTTTAATTAGTTTTAGTGTTTCTAATCGCTTCTAGAAACCATTTCTAAAGCTATAAAATAGCAATGCCTCTCATTCTCTCATCACACTATTCAGCAAGGAGTTTCTCTTGGAGATTGGCATTTGTTTCAGTAGCTGGTGTTTTGAGCATTGAGCAAGGGAGATTTCAGCAGCGGGAGAAAGAGATTTCAGCAGCAAGAGAAGGAGATTTCAGCAAGAGATTTTTGTAGCAGCAGATTTGGCTCAACTACAGCCATATTTCTCTTCTCTTTTCTGGCATTTCCGGGTAGTTTCAACCACAGAAAATTAATTTGGGTAAGCCACATTCATTTTGTTAGTTTTTTCTTACTATTTCTTCAATTTTCTAGGTTTATGCAGCTAAATTGCTGAAAAACGTTTTTTATTATAGATTTGTTTTTAAATTTATTTTTGCAGCATATTTGGCTCAGCTACAGCCATATTTCTCCTCTTTTATGGCATTTTAGGTAGATTCAGCCACAGATAATAATTTGGGTAAGCCACATTCATTTCTTAGTTTTTTTCTTACTATTTCTTTATTTTTTCTAGGGTTTATACAGCCAAAAATATGAAAAACGTTTTTATAAATTTATTATTTACAGATTTGTTTTTTTAATTTATTTTTGCAGCAATGGCTTCCAGCCAAAGTGTAGCTGCAACTTCAAACCCTAGGGCCAACCCAAGGGCTGAATATTATCCTCTTTGGAAGCATGTGACGAAGCTTCAAAAATGTGGAGGTGGTGGCTCATGGGAATGGCGATGCACTCTTTGCAATAATACGTACAAGGGCTCCTACCCAAGAGTGAAGTCGCATCTGTTGCATGGAGGAGGACAGGGGATTCTGGGTTGCACAAAAACAGCAGATCCGTTGGTAAGGAGGGCATATCAAAGAGAGCAAGATGAGGCGGATGGTACTAAGAGGAGGCATGATGAGCATACTCAGGCTACATCTAACATTGAGCCAAGGATTGTACTTGAAGCAAGAAAGAGGAGAGGTGGTCACAGTCAAGAACATGAACAAGCAGCACCCAAACATACCAGAGGCTCAGGGGCATCCCAATCAGTTCAGGATAGCAGAATTGCTAGATTGGTGAATGTGCAAGCAAGAGAAGAAGCTAATTCCAGAGTTGCCAGGTGCATTTATGCATGTGGTATCCCATTCAATGTTGTTCGCTCTCCTTACTGGCAAGATATGATAAGGGCAGTTAACAAAGCTCCTCAAGGGTACAAGGGACCCAACTATGAGAAAGTCAGAACCCAGCTTCTCAAAAATGAGAAGGAACTTGTGGAGGACGTTTTAGCTCCAATTCGTTCTTCCTAGAGTAGCTCTGGGGTTACCATAGTCTCAGATGGTTGGATAGATATGAGGCGCAGACCATTGATAAATATCATTGCCACTTCCCCCAAAGGAGCAATGTTTATCAAGGCAGAAGATTGCTCAAGAGAGGTGAAAGATGCACAGTTCATTGCTGATGTTATTATAAAAGCTATTGAACAAATAGGGGCTAACAGGGTGGTGCAAGTTATCACGGATAATGCACCAGTTTGCAAAGTTGCAGGTTTGATTATTGAGGGGAGGTATGACCACATATTTTGGACACCATGCATTGTCCATAATCTGAATCTGATCTTAGAGGAGATCGACAACAAAGTTTCCTGGATAAAGGAAGTCACAGGGGATGCAAGGGAGATTATCAAATTCATCACCAACCACCACCAGTCTCAGGCCATATTTCGAGAGTACTCCAAATTGGAGTTGTTAAAAGTTGCTGAGACAAGATATGCCTCAAACTTCATGATGTTGCGCCGCCTTGTTGAGGTTAAGCATGCATTAGTTTCTATGGTGGTGAGTCAACTTTGGGTTGAGTGGAGACAAGCAAATTCAGAGCGGGGATCTATGGTGCGTAGATTGTGCCTTGATGAGGATTGGTGGAGCAAGGTAGATTTCTTGCTAAAGTTCACAACCCCTGCATTTGAGCTTCTCCGGAGTGCTGACACTGACCAACCATTCTTGGGAGAGGTATATGATGGCATGGATTCCATGGTTGAGAAAACTATGGAAATCATTTCGCAGGAGTCTCCACAACTTCTGTTTGTTGATGATCATTTTGTTGGTTTGATCAAGAAAATCATTGTTGACAGGTGGAACAATTTCAATACACCATTGCACACTTTAGCACATGCTTTGAACCCCAAATTTTATGATGAGGAGCTTATTGCTAAAAGCAATTGGAAGAGGAAGGCACCCCATAAGGATAGAGAGGTGGCTGCTGGGGTGAAAAAGGCACTAATGAGAATGTTTCCTACTCACCTACATAGGGAGGTAAAGGAGGAATTTGCCATGTTTGCTGCAGGAATAGATGATTATGCAGATATATCAGCTTTGGAGGAGAGAAGCACCATGAATCCAGTTAGGTGGTGGATTTGTCATGGAGCAAATGGTGTACATTTGCAAAGCCTTGCCATTTGTATTCTTTCACAAGTGGCAAGCTCTTCATCAGCAGAAAGGAATTGGAGCACTTATGGTTTTATTCATTCTGTGAAGCGCAATAGGTTGGGCTCACAGAAAGCAGAGGATTTTGTTTATGTGCACTCCAACCTTCGCCTTACATCTCGTAGGGGTCCAGAATACAACAGTGGTCCTTCTAAAGAATGGGATGTGGATGCAGAAAATCCTGATTTGGATCTCTCTCTTGCTGCCCTGAATATTGAGGAGGATTCTGGAAGTGGAGTTGGTGCATCATCTTCTTCAGCACCACCATCCACTCTTGAGCATTCTGCTGCTTCTATTTTTGATGAGGATTGTTATGATGAGGATTAGTCTTTTGTGACTTGTCTCTATAGTTCTTGCAGCCTTATAGTCTTTATTGTACTTGCAGCCTCATATACTAATATAAATAAAGGCTAATTTTGGATTTTACAGTTCCTATATTTTTATTTTCATTATGTGATGACTCATGAGTAAATGTGATCATTGTGATGTAAATTAATCTTAATGTTAAAATGTTTAAGTAAATGTATCATAATTCATTAATGCTTTATGATTGCACATATATATATTATATTTTTAAATGTTTTTATATATATATATATATAGTTATATATATATTTATATTCGCTTTTCCCCGTTTCCAAAATTTGGGGAGGTCGCGTTTCGTTTCGCTTCCCCGTTTCCCCGTTTCGTGTAACTTAGGTTGTGAGGAAATGTGAAGGGGTGTTAAAATTGGCAACTAGGGCCATACTCCATGTGGGTCATCTTATTTATGGCAGCTGATATTTTTCTTGGACTCCTCTCATCGAGAGGTGTAGGATTGATCTAAAGATCATCCAATTCTGATAAGTATTCATAGAGATATGAATTTATTTGCGTTATGGGACAATTTGTCAAGGTCAGCCAGCAACTAAACTGCCCCCACTTGTGCTCCACGTTTTGGTATAAATACAAGTGCTTTGCAAGTCATTTGGACACACACCTCTCTTGAGATTTCTTCTTCTCCACTTGTTTTGGGTTTTAGTGGAAAGAAGAATCTCTAAGGGATAAACATTGTCCTAGAGGATGCTCTAAACACAGTCCTAGATGATGCCCTAGTAGCTCTACGCATGACCTAAATCAAGGAAGACACAGTCAGCCCTAATCCTATACGCTGCCAAGGAAGACGTTGTCATATTGTGAAGAAGACAACCCTAATCTTATAGTGCAACGCAAGAGCTCCTTGGAGGATTATAGAAACTCGGTCTAGGGAGCAAGGGCATTCTGTTTTGGGCCACAGTACTAGGACAACTTCAGCTTGGAAGAGGAGGCAGCGTGGAGCCTTCTAGACATTGGTTGAAGGGCAAAATACTCTTACATGGAGGCCGAATGGGAGAGGGCTAGACACATGTATGTTGGGCAGCAATAGGAGGCAAGGAAACCTTGTTTTGGTTGGTTGTACGTGACAGCAAGTCACTGTGGTAGGCCGCAGGCCTTAACACCCCAAATCAGGGCATGCGTAGGACTGTTTGAGGGTATTAAAGTGCTCAGATCAGCAGCGTGGAGGCAGAGGATACTTGAGGAGGAAGTCGCCACTGTTTAAGGGGTTGTGGGGTATGTTTTAGGGTTGAGTCGTTGACACGGGCCACAGTGATGCCCTATCCAGAACACAGTCATAACAACAGTTGTACTCTTACAGTGCAGCATAGTGTACATGGGACAACAATGGTACATGGTGCAACAATGGTACATGGACAGCAATGGTACATGATGCAGTACAGTGATGGGTACAGTCATGATTAGTGAAGCATGATGAAATGCAGCATATCGATGATGGGTGCAGCATGGTGCAACACAGTGAGGTACAGCATGATGATGAGGTGCAGCACAATGATAGGTGCAACATGGTGATGGAGTCACCTTGGAGAATCAGTTGAAGCAGCATGTCTTCAACTGAGTTCAGCTACCTCATGTATCATCTTCTTAGAGATGATCTATGCTCCTATTTAGATAAGTCAAAGTGTTGACTTCTGTTGTAAATGTACTATCTCTCTCTCTCTCTGCTGAACTATTGAAGAACATATAAGAAGAATTGATCAAGGGTTTCCCCAAATTGGGGTGTGTCCCTGGCTAGCGCCACATCTTGTGTCCTCTTGTCTTGGCTTGTCTTCTACGATTAATGTTTATGTTCTATCTACAATTTAGTATTATGCTGATGTGATTGCTAATATGGAAAAGATATTGAGCTAACTATGAAAATTGAAATAAATTGCTCTAAGCATAGAACATACCTAAAATTAACATGGTATCAGAGCTGAGTTGAAGACAAAGCCCAAGCAAGAGTGAAAGAGCAATCACCAAAAACAATTGGGAAAGGACAAAAGGCTAAATGGATTCCTCATCCCTCTTCAAATTCACCAAGGGTGAAGTCGACGCAGAGAATATTATCATAATGGCGCAGTGGAAGCTTCTGATGGCTTGCCTAAAGATCACTTCAATGGGAAGTCTGGATCTAAGGGTGGAAGGAAAGGCAGATGCCTTGTTTGTAATAAGTTCGGCCAGTATGCCAAGGAGTGTCTGAATGGTAGGGACACATCACTTGATGAAGATAACAATCATTCCAAGAACATCTTCAATGATCGAGGAATGACAGGTAATGCAAGTCATCAAGGAAATAGCTGACTCTTCAAAGAAAGCAACGAACCCTAGGTATGAATAATCAAATGTTGTTTTTGGTCAGAAAAAGAAGTATTATCTTATAATGGCCCTCTCCTCCAGACTCTTTGGAAATCTGGCTTATTGATTGCAGTGCATCAAGGCACTTCATTGGATAGAAGGGTGCTCTCTCTAATTTGGTAGAGATGGAATCAATCGTGGGATTATACTTGGAGCCAATGCCACCTATCCCAGAAAGGGTGTAGGGAATGTTACCCCTCAATTGAATGAGGGTAACTTGATTCATTTACAAGAATCTATTTTATGTACCTGATCACAAGAAGAACCTGGTGTCCATTTCAGCAATGGATGTCAAAGGTTTCAAGGTGGCATTCATTGATGGAAACGTACGTGTTTGAAAATGAAATTTTCAAAGATGCTCTTATTCAGGATTGGCAATTTGTATCAAGTTGCAGGAAGTCCATTGAGGACCATGTCAATTGACACATCTCATTTATAGCACCAGAGGTCGGCCCTACCTGATGTGAGTCAGATAACGACAAGGATGCCTGAATTCAAGAAAAGCATGAAGGTACATGTCTGAGATGTACCGAAGGAAAATCTTACAAGGCGACCATTCCCCTCGTGTAGCAGGTCCACAGGTTTGGAACAACCCGAGGGCGTTGAGATTCATGATCGGGTATCTCATGTATGTAGGTAGAAGAAAGCCCTCTATGGCTTGAAGCAAAACACCCCAAGCTTAATATGAGAGGATTGAAGCAAAACACCCCAATTTTAAATTTTGTATAGGATATTGGGGTTTGGGGTTTTAAACTTTTTGTATATAATGGGTATTTGGGTTCTCTTTTTTTTCATTTGTGCAAGTGATAGCTCAAGGGTTTGAAGGAACAATTATTTTTTGGGTTATTCATTCAAGAGAGAAAGGTTGATCTAGGCCCTTAAGGGTAAGATCTTGCCTCTCCAACGTCCAGAAACTCAACGCTCAGCAAGAGAGGGAAGCCGCAAGCCTTTGGAGACCTTTTGCAATGAGATTTTGCATTTTGCAGGGATCCGAGTTCCCTTTGGGGTAGCCGCTAGCCTTTTAGGGCTCTTCTAGGCTCTAGCCTAGTCGTGGGCTCTAGGAGCCCTTTCATCCTCTGCAGCAGCCCTATAAGAGCTCCTCTCGGAGGCCGCAACACATTTTTAGGGTGGCTGCAGCCCCTTCATGGGGTTTCTACCCAAGCGGCAGCCCTCTTGGGCTTAGCCGCAGGCCCTAAGAGCCTTCCCTTGCCTTGCCGCAGGCCTAAGAGGCCTTTGTGGGCAAGCCGCAGCCTCTTAGAGGCCTTTGTGGGCAAGACGCAGCCCCTAGAGGGGCTTTTCCCTTAGCCGCTAGCCTTGCTGGGCATTTTTCTTCCATAGTTGGGCACTTTTGCAGTTTTGGCATCAAATTTTGACAAAAAAAATTGTAGTTGAAGGCCCAGGGCACCACTGAAAATTATTTGAGACTGATATCTATTGTTTTGGATCATAAATTTTGAGTTTATTGGGCTAACAATTTGTTTGGCAGTTTCACTAGCCTCTTGGGCAAGGGTTTCAAGGGCCAGAGTTGCTAAACAAGCCACCAACCAGCCCTACAAGCCCTAGTTTCAGTCACAAGAGGGTTGATCCACTATTTGCAAGGTTAATATTTGTGTTGCAGGTGTTTGGAAAGGATCTAGTGCACTTTGGAAGGTCACTAGTCATCAAACTAGGCCTCTAGGCCTAAGGGTTTGCTCTCTAACCTTGTTTCTTCCTCACTATTTCAAAAATCAGATCTGAAGCATTATATTTACAGTGGCATAATCTCTGAAATAACACTCTAAACAGCCCTAAAAACACATTCATATAGGCTCATATTTAGTAGACTTTTGATCTCAAGTGATAAGAAAGACTTGTCTCATGGTTTCTATGGTTTTCTAGTTGATTTTGGAGAGCTGATATACATTTTCCTGGGTCTGATATATTAACTTTTAAATCTGATATAAACGCTACAGCAGTGAAATTTGTGAGTTTTGGTGCTAAATTTTGGTCCAGCCAGTCCTAGTACATTTAAGAAGTCATAATAAGCTTGGTTTGGCAAAGTAACATAAGTGCTTTTGCTCTGAGTGGTTGAACTAATCATTTTTGTCTTGCTGATCACTCTTTGCATTTTGCATCATTGGCTTAATTTTACATCTCAAGATTTACATCCAAGTGTGTTCTAATAAAAATCAACCTCATTTGTAAAGAGAATCTAATTGCATATAGCATTGTGAAGCTTGAATATTTGTTAATCATTGTTCATCTTGCTTTGGTTGCATTGCATGCTTAATTCACTGTTAGTAATCTCATCTCAAGAAGATTAACTTGACATTGGCATTCTATTGATATCACATATTGCTTCTAATTGATAAGTGACATAAGGAATTGGATAAGAGCATTATCTTGCTTAACATCATTGCAATCTAAAGTTAATCTTGTGATATCATCTCCTTGGGATAATATTGTGGTTAAAATTGTGATATTAGCAATTGCTAATTGTGTTTAAATTCATCTTGCTCCATTGGTGTTGCTAATCATTGGCTTCCAATTTACGCATCACACTGCTAAAGGATTTATTTGAGCATTTGTTACATTGAGATTGATAATCATTGAATTGACCTTGAAGTGATCTGTATTTGGGAATTTTGTTGATCTTGTTCCATTAGCACATTGTCTTGGTTGAGATTGTTTCCATAATTGCTTTCTTTAAGTACTTATTTGCGTAATTGAATTGAACATCATAAGCATCTAATCTAAAATTGAAAGTACTTAAGAGGATCACCTAATAATCTTGTTTAACACATTCACTCATAATTTGCATCTCAATAGAGGATTAGTCGTGCATTAATCAATTTACCTCCAAGCATAAACTTGGTTAATAGAAAGATAGGACCACCTTTCTCACCCATCTTGCAGAGTTTAGACCCTCACTCGTGGTTATCACGATGACCTTGCAGTCGTCAAGGCCACAGTACCTGCAACGCCGAAGGCATTCAGGTGGTTAGAACCCCAAGCGAGGTATCATTAATAAAGCCATTGCTTTCTTCCCCTGGATGTGTTACCACACAATCTAGCAGGGGTCCTAGGAGGGGTACCTAAGGGACAACTACTAGACCAAATGGCAACAACGGGACAAGGACCCATTGTCACCTCAGTCAATGTCCCCTGCCCTTTATGGACTTTCACCAATGGGAGGAGTCCCAGTATGAAGGAAATAACTACAAAGACAAGGTCAATAACAATTTACAATGTGATTTCCAAAGCCCATTCAAAGGAGAGGCTCAAATGATAGCTTGCTTGCTTCAAAAAGGCAAGGGAAGGACTCTCCAAGAAAGGCTTATGAGTAGCAAGCCCAGACATAGGTGAAAGAGTGCTCAATAAAAGAGTTATGTACTAGATCAAGGCTTCCTAAAAAAGGAAAAAGGACCTCTCTTAAGGTTTTGCGAGATAAAGATCATATGATGATTGGGACCACAAGAGAGACCTAGGGTGCCCTAACTAGGCTTAGGGTTTGAAAGATCAAAGAGGAATAAAATGCCCTAAGGCAAGCAAGGGTAAGATAGGCCAATGAATGGTTAGCTTCCAATGAGTTTCCAAGTATGGCTGACCTATGGAAAGCCACTAATCAAAGAAGCCTAGCTTTAGATATAATGTTGGAACTAGGGCTTAGGATATCTCCAAATCTAGCCATGGGAATTCGTTCAAATTTTGATGAGACCTAGAGGAGGCCCCAACGTAGCAATGGACCAATTCACTCTTCAATGGGACCTACCTAATGCATTTCGCACTAGGCCCTAGGAGAGATTCAGGGTTAAGGCAGAAAAAGGTGAAATTTAAGGTGAGCACCTAGTATTTAGATCAGTGCCTAGTCCTTATGGGAAAATGGAGTCAAAGCAACCTTGTTTTTCAAACTTTGTTATCTCAAGGAGGCCTATTGCAACTTCACAAACACTAATAAGAAAGTTTGATGGCTACTCTAGACATTTATACTTGTTGGCAATGTAATGATGGAGTTTCAAGGATACAACATACATAGTAACCCTCTAGGAACATTCATTCACATCATTTATGAATAACGCACACAATACTTTCACAATCTAAGTGCTTGTTACGAATTCGCACTAATTTAGGGCACATTCAAGATATAGAAATGACATTCCATGCATTAAACATTTAGCATAAGAAAGATATGACATCAAAGTACTTACAAAATAATGAGAATATAACCACCCATCAACAACATGCCAAAGAAGCTCCAAGACAATAGTGTGAAATTTTTCCAAACATCAAAGTGCATTTATTCTCCAAAAACTCATCCAAAAGTGCGGGTCTAAAATTCTTAAGAGAAGTCGAAATCAAAAATGACGATGATTAGAGTGAGGTTAGGCCTCCTCTATTTATACATGTCAGGTGATATCCAAATATGAACTAACGAGCCCCTAATATTTGCATAATGTGCCAATAATAAATCTATTGGCGACAAGCCCACCAAATAGCTCCAAAGTTACACAATAAGTCTCTCAAGAGGGCTAAAATGATAGACAAATAGTGCAAATAGGTCGTTGGAAGGCCTAGACAAGTCCTCCATGTGCCAAACTGGAGAAGAGGGCTCTCATGATAATGACCAAGGGAAGGGCCCCTTGGTTTCCAAGCAAAACATCAGTGGTGCTCCCAAGTGGTTGTGGGAGCACAGTGAATGGTCTCATGGGTCTCCAACTACATCAACATGTCAATACTCCATCCATAAGGGCAAGAATGACCATACAAGCCCTCCCATGTCTTCCTAGGTGAGACAAAACCCCATCTGGGCCCCTAGACCATATGCCAAGTGTTTGGTACAAGCCTGTGGTCAGCTGGGCAATGTGGTCCAAGTGCATCATCATCTCTGCATGAGTGGGGCACAAGCAAGTCAAATGTGGTGCTGAAGGATCCCATGGTATGGAATTCAATGCTTTGTTGTGGAGGAGGCCCATGGCTCTCAACGCTCACCCTACAAGTGCCATCATGACCCTCCAGAGGGCTTGGATCTCGTATAAGGAGGCTAAACCCCAAGATGAAGACCAACCTGCAATCCTATATAAAATCCAAAGCATCTCATCACCTTCCAATACAACAATTTCATTAGTGCAATTGAGTAAATGAGCTTACAAATCAAGAGCCCAGGTGGACACTTCATAGCGGCACGCCCTTCCATAATGGGCTTTAGAATGTACAGGTGTCCCCAGCTTCAAGAGGGAGGTTAATCGACGACCCTATTAGGTGGTTTCAACCTCTAAGAGAGTGACAGGTCCATGGTACACCCATCAAATGGCGGGTGTCATGTGATATAATGATGGAACGGAGTGGGGTAGCAGGGGAAGGCTCCAAGCCACATGTCCTGGTACAAGGGAAGTTACAATAAGGGAAGCCCACACATGGGTGTATAGATATAGGAGGGAGCAATCGTGATACATGAGTTATCTCAGGCCTTTGTTTTTCCACCCTTCTTCATATGTCTTTTGCCTTTTATTGATTTTTCTTTCTTTTCACTGCTCAAGGCTCTAGAGAATCAAAGCATGATGTGATTAATATAGCAGTGGATACCCCCTTAAGGTTGGGAAGCTCATCGCCCATCAGGGATCGAGACAACCATGGGTTCCTTAATGATGTAGGGGGCTCACATAAGAGCCCTAAGTACTAGGGTGATGGCCACAATAATAGGGGTAGAGCTCATGTTTGGCTTTTGCCCACATGCTAAATTTTTGCCCCAGCCATCTATTGCATTTTATGGTACATTTCCTGTTGTAAGCGGCCAAATTATGCTTTTAAATTTTTTTTTAGCTGCATCAACCTCTGAGACATCATTCCAAGCCTAACCCAAAGTGTGGACAAGGGGAGGTAGAGGCTAACTCCTTATGGACACAATGGACAAATGTAGACCTAGATGGGAAATATGTGAAAAGGAGTTATAAATAAGCAGAGTGGAGTGATGTATGTGATATCGGGCAGAGGGACCACGTAGCCAAAATCAAGGTTTCCCTTGTGGTGTCACTTCTAAAGCTAGTAGTCAATAGAGGAGATCCCATGGGACTAAGGTACAAGACAAACCGTCAAATTGGACGAGGGGGCAAGAGTATGTACCAAGTCCATTCTTTCCGTTGAATCCCCCCACTAATCCATGTCCAGATGTGTCCATGATAAGTAAGCAAAAATACCCACACAATGAAAAGCCATACATTCGGGGTTGGAAGGCCCACCTTCAAACATACAATCATAACAAAAGGGCGAGGGCACATAATGGCTGGCTATGGAGGGGGAGAATGGTGGCACATCGAGCTATCTAGTGGTTGCTAGCTGCCAGATGAAGTCAAATCTAGGAGAAAATTTCTCCTATGGGTGTTACGGTTATGAATATAATTATGTAAAAGTAATAAATATAAATAATAAATAATAAACATAATAATATGTAAATAAGTAAATTAGTTAAACATAGAAGCATGTCTAAGGAGACATGACCGTTTATAAAGGGACACCTGCTTGGTATATAAGCAAGCCCCTCATTCACAATTGTAACATCATTATTACTCATACATTTTAATATATATTCTTGTATCTCAATAAAGATCTACATATTCCAAGTCTTCTGGAGTATTTAACTTGAAGGTCGAATTTTGTTCGTTCTAGTGACCCACTGGTGGTGGGTAACAAGATGCATAGAAACCTCCTTGCAATGAAGAAAACCCTCCAAAGACACATATAAAAAGATAGTAAACGCATAAAAAGAAAAGAAAAAAAAGATAATGACAAAAACATCATAATACAATCAAGTTGTGGTAAACTTACGAAATAAATACAAAACACCCCCTTATAACATTAAAAAATAGATGGAAAGTAGGTGTGTCCATGAAAATTGAGATGCACAAAAAGATAATCCAAACTGCTATAACTACTTAAAATGAAAAGACCCCAAACATCATACAGTTGTTAAATATCCAGATGTTCTGCGTATGCTTCCACAAATTATCACTTCATTCCCTTATTTATGTATTCCTGACCAGACAGTCGTTTGCATTGCTACTTATCCAAGAAAACCATGTTTTCACCTTTTCTTTCCTTGTCAAACCCAGAACAAAAAGAGGCACTCAATCATTTTCATTTGTAACAAAAATGTGAAAGACTGATTATGTAGAGACTCCTAGATGCCACGTAACGTAAACTAAACCCAGTTCAGAATATTTTGTGTAAAGAAAACAACCTTAGCTCCTTCATCACCAACTGGATTGCCAGAGAGATTAAGTGCCTTTAAAAAGTCATTCAAAGGTAGAACATCCGAAAGTGCTTTCAAACCCACAGCTGTTATGCCATTTGCTGAAAAATCCACCTCTTCTGCAGTCTGAATCATGAATGTTAAATTTCAATATCCATATGGCTCATTTCTTAGCAGTACATGCTACAAAAAATTTCAGGGATTTTGTTAAAAATGGTGTATATATATCTATCACGAGCGATAAGAAAGATAAAACAGTAGGGTATTATGAAGAAAGTGAAATTGCAACTAACTCTAGTGATTGGAAATCAGGATATTCATATGCAAAAATAACCTGATTGAAAGCTAAACTTTCAGCCAAAAATATTAGTCCCTCATCACCAAAATTGCGGCCTGTACATGTAAAATCCAAAGCAATCAGGTCATCATCCTCATTAAATCTAACCATAGATGAAATAGTCATCAATTAATCTGCAGGGGTCCCGAAAATATTAAATCAACAATGATTGGGAAATAATCAGCCAAATTTCATATACCTGTAATGTTAGAGGAAACAGTCAGTGTCATTTTGAATAATCTTTTCATTGATTGCATCAGGATTAATTTGATTAATAATAGATTATTTCACCTATGATCCTAACAGCCATGACTGCAGTTTGTATCATAATTCAACCACTGATTGAAAAGATGAAGATGCAATAAATTTCCTCGTATTGTTGAGCATTAAAAAAGGAGTCAAGATTTACAATGAACAGGAATCTGATTGTCAAACTCATTGCAAAATTCCAAATGCCTCATATTCAATGCTGTTTTCCTTAGACATGATCTTTCCCTTCTAACTTAACATCTGCGAATTTTTGCATTGGCCACTGTCCAAAAATTCCTATAATCAATCCACTGTTTGGCTCTAAATGGAACCAACTTACCTGACATATCAACACCCCTGAGCAATCGAAGTTCTCTCGCAAAATCACCGAGACGGTCCCTTGATCGTCGCTCTAGTTTATTACTTCCAGAAGATAATGGCAAGTCAATACCAGAAGAGACCATATTGGAGGTTGCAGCATTGAATAATGTACCCCCGAGCTTAACCAAAGCTGTGAGCAAAAGAGAGGAATTAGCAATGATATAAATAGTAACCATTCCCCTATAAGCATTTCCTCTTACAAATCTACTCAAGAGAGTCAACAGTAAAATTCCTTTCTCCAACTCAGCAATTTCCTTAAGTAGATGGTGTGTGACCCTTCTAGTCCAACATAAGAAAAAATTCGAACAAGTGCACTTAGAGAAGCAAGGTACTCTACAACCCAGGTGGGCGTGAAGAGATCTATCAATGCTTTGTCTGTTTGTGTGTGTAAGGATGTGTTGCACTAAGAAAAGCAAGGTATTCTACAGCCCAAGTGAGAGTACAGAGATCCATTAACATTCCAAGTGTTTGTGTGTGCATGTAACTGTGCACTGATTGTAGATGGTCCGTGAGAGTCATTGGATATATACACAAACAAAACCATCTAAACTCTGGTTTGATTTACACCTTGAGGTTGCAAAAGCTCAAAGACACATCTCTTGACTTCACACGAATGGTGCACTGACAGGGCAGGTAGGTTGGAAATTCGGATATGCAATCTCTAGCTTCACAAGTTCACATCCTTGAGGTGCATATCAAACTCAAGTTTAGATAAATCTGCTTAAATAATGAATCAGTAAATTGCACAGGATATTCACCTACAGAAATATTGGAGAAATTTATGTAGAGAGAGTACACCCTTTTAAGGAGTGGAAATGCCAGCGGAGTCCAATTCTGTAGTTTCATTTGGTGGAGAGCTCGTGTGGGCAGGTGACTCTTTGGATCTCGCAGCACACTGGAGTGAATACAAGGTCAGGTGCTATTTCTCCAGACTTTAGTGGAGCACACCTAGATCCAGGATCTCATTGCAATCTGTGCCTCGAAGTACAAATGTTGCAGCCTTTTTTCTGAGCCATAAAGTTTTGTCTAAGTATGGGATAAGCTCCCAAGTGGTCAAGAAATATGGGATCCTGAGTGGGGGGGTCACCACTACTACAAGCAAGTTGTCTAGTTACAATGGCACAAGGCATCCCAGTGGTAACTCCCTGCATTCCATTGACGAGTGTAGGAGATGGGATTGCCCCAATATTCTCAGGGCAAAAAGTGGCCTCAAATCCACCTATTGTTGGTCATTTGGATGTGACTGAGGGTCAGTAAGTGCATGATCTGGCTTCAAATTCCTAGCGAGTGACAACAGGGAAGGCATGGATTTAGTTTTAAAGGAATGGCGAATAAACAATCAAAAAAGTGTGTAAAACTAAACAAGCCACTGAAGCCTGTTTTGGGCAAAGACGTTAACCTTCATGAGGTGACAGAAATGGCTTCTTAGGTTTTAATTGGAAATTTTATTGTCAGAAGGATGGGTGAAGGGCCACTTAGTTCCTGGATAAATGATTTTTGGGTTCCAGTTATGGGATATATCCAAATTATGACATAGTTTCATGTGAGAGGATGGGTTTTCACCTAAAAACGTAGAAAAATGTCAAAAAATTCTTGGCTGCTTATTACAGGTGGAGGCCATTGTCATTGGTTCTGAGACATTGATCCCCTTCTTTTGATGCCCACTCAAAAAGAGTGGTCGTTGCTGAAATATGTAACTAGGTTCGGTCTTCATAAATGTATTTGAGTCACAATGAAATGTATTTATTAAAAGAATGAAGAAAATTATTTTTATTATTATTATTATTATTATAACTTATTAAAGCATGGGTTTCATGCTTGGGTCATTTTGTTTTAGGTCAAAGTCCCCATGGAGGATTTCTAAGATTTATTCTGAGTCATTATAGTCATTCTTCATTAAAAGAGACCCTTATTGGACTTTTGAATCATGTAAAAAGAATTAATATTGAGTCAAATATACTATTTGTCCCCTCCACACCAAGTCGGCCTCAAGGAGATCAAGTCGGCTTCAAGAAAGACAATTCGACCTCACTGAAAGGCTATATATATACAAGGCAGTTTGAATTTATTTGGAGCAATTCACTCTATCTCTCATAGTTCGATATACAAAAGCTGGAAAATGGGAAATGCGAAGTTGAAGAAGAGGTTGAAAGGGGCTGAAAAAGAGTGCGAAATTTTGGAGGAAGGAAGAAGACATCAATATCAAAATTTTGAGCCATCTATCTCTCACATTAGAGGAGTATCTAGGGAGATCGAAGTTTTCTTTGTCTAGTCAAAGTCGTTGTTGTTGTTGCTGCCAGTTGCTGGGCCGAAGTTGCTACTGCAAGTTAATGCTGCTAGGTCGAAGTTGCTTTTGAAGGGTTATCAATTACAAGAAGGATTGAGAGCTGACTTGGTGTGGAGGAAGCCTTTGTCTAGGTCAAGAGTCTTGGATTATCTTGAGAAACTATTGAAGGAAGAATTGTTAACTGGGTTTTCCCCTAGATAGGGGTTTTGCCCTAGCTGCCCACCTACATCTGTTGTCCTTGTGCTATTGTTTTAGTAATTGCTTGATGAACTAAAAGATAAAAGAAGAACATAAAGATAAAAGAATCACAATTAATTATCTAAATAAAAAAATCTTTCTGCCTTTCTGATTTTCTAACATAGTATCAGAGATAAGGTGAAGAAGGAAAAAGGCAGTTTTGAGAATCTACTGAAAGGAGTCCAAAGGAGTGAACAAGGGATCATATAAGGAGCTCTCATAAGGGAAGAAGCTCACTATCTTCAAGGACAATGTCTAACACAATAAAAAGTGAAAACAAATTGGAAGGAGCATGCATGGAAGAAGAGAATTGACCTCATTCTTGAAAAGAACAAGGTCTTAGACTTGGTCAAAGGAAAGGTGAAGAAACCTATTGAAGAATCTAGTGATGCAGATAAGGCAAAGTTTAGAGAGTCAGAAATATTGGCTATGACACTGATGTTAGAAAGCATAAAGGACAATCTTGTCCCATACATTTCCAATATAGGCCATGCTCAAGAAATGTATGAAGCCTTATCAAAATTGTTCACTATCAAGAACATCGGTCAAGTAGCAAGTCTGAAGAATGAATTAAGGACTACAAAAATGATGAAGGATGACACTGTGGCTTCCTTCTTTGTAAGGATATCTAGAATTAGAGATGAACTTCAAGCCATAGATGAAATCGTACCGGAAAAGGATCTAGTAATTACTGCATTATTTGGATTACCACCTACTTGGAGCTCTTTTGTTTCAGGTCTCAACAGCTGGAAAGAAGCCCCTACCTTCAAGCAATTATGGAATGCTTGCAGCCAAGAAGAAATGACAATCTCATTAGTATCCAACAATGAAGAAGAAAAGGTTTCAAATGCATACTCCGCTTCTCACAAGAAAGGAAACTTCAAGAAGTCAAAAGGACAAAGAAAGAAGGTTGATATGTCCAAAATAGAATGCTACCAATGTCACAAAATGGGCCACTATAGAAGTATTTGTCCCAACAATCCGAAGAACAAGAAAAGAAACAGAGACCAAGCTAATGTTGTTGAAGAAGGATCTCCAAAGAAGAATAAACCTGAAGAAATGAATATAAGGGACTTACACTACTACGTCCTTCGCTCTAAGCTATAGTTATTTCATTTCTTTTATTTCTAGTATTTGTAGGTTAACATATTTTGGAAAAACATTTTTGATTTGTTTTTGAGGTTAT
Source organism: Pinus taeda (assembly GCA_000404065.3). Lineage (NCBI taxonomy): Eukaryota > Viridiplantae > Streptophyta > Pinopsida > Pinales > Pinaceae > Pinus > Pinus taeda. The sequence continues at coordinate 116,056 of APFE030450922.1, read as the reverse complement.
AGGTATCCCTCAAACTTGGAGCGAGCCCTCACCAACTTCCAAAGATAAGTATCTTATTACCTTTTCATTTTAGTTTTACTTACTTATCTAGTTTTGCTTGCATTAAATACTAATCACATTTCTATTCATATTTTCCTTGTTTAGGAAAAGATTGTTGAATGCTCGAGGAATATGAAAGAAAGCTTCACAAGACAAAGCATTGGAGTTACAAGGTTTGTTAAGAAACAACAGGTATGCCTTAAACTATAAGTTTTGTTCTCTTCATAAAGGTATATTCATTCTTGATAAACTATTCTACATTACTAATATATTTTGTGTCTAGCACTCTTGAATCATAAAAAATCTTGATTGGGTGATTTATCATTAGATAAATCTACCCTCATATCTTTGATTTCTCTTGGGGAACCCTAGAAAGGTTCTTTGTAAAAACCCTAACTTAAGGGTATGTCAATGATAATGTGTGAAACCCTGGCCTACTTATGGTTATTAATGAAGTCTAAAATGTTTGATGCTTTGATAACGTCAAGTTTGGGGTTTTGGTAGGGTTGAATGGTGATGACTAAAATCTCAAACCTTCGAAGTATTAATAAAGTAGTGTTTGCTTTGTTATGTAATGAAACCCTAGATCATTAGGGTTTGGTAGGGTATTTGAGCAAAGACCCTCATAATGTCCTAGAAATGAAATCCTAGGCATATGTGTGTTTGTCTAATCGAAACCCTAGTCTAATCAAAGTTTGTTATAAATATTGATATTTGTGTTTTGGGGTTTGACTAACACGTTATGATATGCTTGTGCATGATGATGAAGTCCTAGATATATGTGTTGACCTAATTGCTAATGGCCATGAGTTCTAGGGTTTGGAACTAAGCCCTAGTCGAAGTTTGGTTCTCTAGGATGATAGTATTTGTGAATTCTAAGGTGTTGTAACTAAACCTTAGTAGAAGTTCAAATCTCTAATATATGATGACAATGTGATAGTTTGAGATTTGTGTAAGATTGTTGAAATTTGAATTTTAGTTATGATTAGTTTTGATTGTTGGAGCTTAATGGCTCATGTGTGAAATCTAGGATCTTGCACTAAATCCTAGTGGAAGTCTAACATATGAGTTCTAAAGTTGTTAGATGCATTGTAGAACAATATTTGTTTGAATTGCTTCTAGGGTTTGCAATATTTTGTAGTAGGGTATATCATACCTCTGGAAGAAAGATTGAAGCCTTAGATATAATGAAGATTGTTCTCTTGATAGAGGTGCTCGAAGTCTTGATAATGAGACCTAGGGTTTATGACAAAAACCCCTAGCATATAGTCGAAGTATAAAAGTATGTGTTTCTTGTTTGTGAACCTAACAAAGTTTAGGTATTTAATGTATAAAGTCTAATGCTTCCATTATTGTATAATTCTGAAATAAGTTAGCTTCATGCTTCTATAGATTTGGTTGTACTTGCTATCTAAGTTGTGCAGGTACATAATCTTCAAGATGGTGAAGATGTTCGTAAGTAAAACTGATATGATAAGCATGATGAAGAAAATTTATAATGGCCATGATAACTTTAATAAGGATGGAAGCCTTGAAAGATTCTCCGATGTCGTAAGAAAAGAAGTAGAGCTCCCTAAGTTAAGAGGGAGCTTGGGTGAAAAGAATATCCCTAAGTTAAGAGGAAGCTTAGAAATCTCCCTAGTTGAGAGGGGGGGCATATCATAGTCATGATGGACACCTTGAAAGAACAAATTGGAGAATGTATTTTTGAGGGGTTGCTAAGATAAGAAAAGTCAGATCTATTTGTAGAATATGTTGTTGCAAGTAAAGTAGGAAAGGAAGATGTATGATTTAGGAATCTTCTGTCAAGATTCATTTGAAAATCCTACTATGATAAATTGAGAAGCAACATCAAGTTGTCTGAAAGACCACGGAGGTTTGTATTAATTTATGTACATTTGAAAGTTTGTTACTAATTGGGGCTATGCTTGTCCAAGTAAATCTCTCAGAGGTTTGATAGCATGTTTTACATACTTATTGGTATCGATCAGTTTGATCGGGAGAGATTTGTTGTTACCAATCTGTTTGATCGGGAGGATTTGTTATCGATTGGAATAATCGGGAAATTTGAGGCTTTGTGTGTGAGACACATTGCCTAGGAGGACATCTGACCAGCACTTTGTGTCGTTGTCTAGTTCCCGAAGTAGGGAGGGTGGCGTTGGTCATGGAGCTTTGACCTCGAATACGTACTTAGATCCCTGGGTTGATAGTTTTAGCAAGTAAGCCTGATGGTACCTAGAGACGTTGAAAGCTTTAGTCCATCTCAATCCCACTTGGATAGATTTCCATGGTCAGGAATCTAGTCCATGGCATTGTGAGTGCCTAAACTGTTGGAGGAACTTGGATAGATTGCCCTGGTCAGAAATCTAGTCCATGGCATTGTGGTGCCTAAATTCTTCATGGTTCATGTGTTTTTTAGATCTTCCTTATACTTGTACCTATAAGTACCTAGGTTGAAATATGTAACTAGGTTCGCTCTTCATAAATGTATTTAAGTCACAATGAAATGTATTTATTAAAAGAATGAAGAGAAATATTTTTATTATTATTATGACTTATGACTTATTAAAGCATGGGTTTCATGCTTAGGTCATTTTGTTTTAAGTCAAAGTCCCCATTGAGGACTTCTAGGATTTATTCTGAGTCATTAGAGTCATTGTTCATTAAAAGAAGCCCTTCTTGGGCTTTTGAATCATGTAAAAAGAGTTAATATTGAGTCAAATATACTATTTTACCAAGTCGGCCCCAAGGAGATTAAGTCGGCTTCAAGAAGGACAATTCGACCTCACTGAAAGGCTATATATATATAAGGCAGTTTGAATTCATTTGGAGCAATTCATTCTCTCTCTCTCTCTCGTAGTTCGATATACGGAAGCTGGAAGCTGGGAAATGCAAAGTTGAAGAAGAGCTTGAAAGGGGCTGAAAATGAGTGCAAAAAATTGGAGGAAGGAAGAAGACATCAAGATCTAAATTTTGAGCCATCTATCTCTCACAACAAAGGAGTATCTAGGGAGATCAAAGTTTTCTTTGTCTAGTTGAAGTTGTTGTTGTTGTTGTTGCCTGTTGTTGTTGTTGTTGCCTGTTGTTGTTGTTGCTACCAGTTGTTGGGTCGAAGCTGCTACTGCAAGTTGATGTTATTAGGTCGAAGTTGCTTTTGAAGGGTTCTCATCTGCAAGAAGGATTGAGGGTTGACTTGGTGTGGAGGAAATCTTTGTCTAGGTCAAGAGTCTTGGATTATATCGAGAAACTATTGAAGGAAGAGTTGTTGACTGGGTTTTCCCCTAGATAGGGGTTTTGTCCTGGTTGTCCGCCTACATATGTTGTCCTTATGTGATTGTTTTGGTAATTGCTTGATGAACTAAAAGATCAAAGAATCACAAGTAATTATCTATATAAGAAAATATTTCTGCCTTTCTGATTTTCTAACAGTCGTGACCTGCATGAGAGTCAAGCTCGCAAGACCACCCTTTGAATTCTAGATTCAAGAGGTTCTTAAAGATTGGGGATTCCTTATGGAGTTCTATCAAGCAAATTTAGGATTCTGGAAATTGGTCAGATGTCTATAGCACAGGTTCTTGTAGGCATCGAGTTGAGGAAAGATTTGGTTCTAAAACTAGCGCTGCAAACAACAAGCCACTCTTTCACTTAAATTATTGATTATTGAAAAGTTCCTTTCAGATGTGCAGGATGCCACAAGTATAGCCATGTGGTGAGGGACTGCTCTTTATCCTTTCATCAAAAATTAGAGGATAGAAAGACTAGTAAGGAGGTTAATGTGGAAGGGACAGTTCCTCAATCAGATGCAATGTCTCTGAAAGAAGCTCAAGTGACAGCGATTGAATTGGTTCATGCTACAGATATGGTGAAGGTATATGAATGTGGGGATACGGAGCTAGAGTTAGCATTGGAAAAAGAAAAAAAAAGATTTAAGGGATGCAGAGGCTCTTACGGAAAACCCTACCTCTCCTTTAGAGCCTGAACTATTAAAATGTATGTTTATTAAAGACTTGATTGTTTTAAACAATATTTCTCCTATTGTTGAAAGGTTTGGTATATTTGATGATCATGTCTTAAAAGATTGGAATGGGATCAATGGGAATGTGGTGCACTTGAGGTTTTTCAGGGTTGGGAGCTTAGTCACTAGGTTCGGCGAATTTGAACGAAAAAGTTCGAAATTCGCCATACTTCAAACGAATACGAACTTATTCGTTCAAGTTCGCCGAACTTTATGGCGAACTCGAATTTTTTTGCGAACAAAATCGATTAAATTTGTTTTGGTTCGATGAAATTCGTTTTAGTTCGATTTTTTTTCCTGTTTTAAAAAAAATTCAAAATGAATTGCGGCCCGCAAGCACGTTTTGCTTTTGGTTTCATTGTTTGCGGACGCCAGAGGGTTAGGTTCATTGTTTGCAGAGGGTTAGGTTTGATACACTACCAGTCTACCACCTAGTGACCGACAACCACTGACCTCAACCGAACTACCAGTCCGCGTGAGCAACATACAGACTACAATGACGGGCCACAGGTTTTCATCATTCAGCGGGTTTTCGACAGGTTTCGGACGCCTTTTTCGACGGGTTGTGTGTCGTGGCTATTTAATATTAGATGAAAACAAGCTCATGAATTAATTCTCTAATCTGACCCAATAAGATTTACATCACCCACATTTTCACATGTTAATTTAATAAAATTTTAAGAAATGGATTTATTAAAATGGTTTTTATCCTTAGCTCCTCATTTTAATATAATTTATATTTTCTTGCATGTCTTATAAGGTGATATTTCACATATACCACGATAAAACATTTTTTTAGAGGAGTTTATATAAATTATAATGCATTAAAAACTTTCTCATCGGACTATGAAAAGTAATAGGGTTGCTCCATATTTATGACCTCCAATGCAATCAAACGATGTATATCACTTGTAAGTGCGTTTAAACAGAGTTAAGACAAAAAGATTTATTTTTTTATGGGCATTTTTATGAATTGATATTAGCTAAAGGTTTTGTATAGTTATTTATTTATTTTATTTTTAGATTTTAAAAATATATATATTTTAATTGATTTGAGCAAAATTTAAATTTTGATGACGAACAAACAACATTACACATTATACTTTAAATTGATTTTTTTTATATATATACATTTTTTTTCGAATTTCTATATGTCGAGTTTTATGTCGAACTTTGTTGGCAAAATTTTAGTTGTCAAACTTTATTCGAATTTCAACGTCGCCGAACTCGAACTCGAACACGAACCTAGTGACTTTGATGAGAGCTTGAAAAGAAGATTTAAGGTTGCCATTTGTGAGATCTTGGAAGGGAGATTGAAGCCTACCATAGTTACATTCAATCGTCACTGGAAAGCTAAAGAGGTAGCATCTAAATCCCACTCTTGTTTGTTTTTTATTTTTTTTTCCATGTGTTGTAAATCAAGTGTGACATCCCATTTTGCTATCCCTCTTGTAAATATTGTTATGACTTGTAATTCATGTAAATAATGTGGAAATGTAAACATTCACCAGCTGAAAGGAGTGGACACGAATTCAGAGCTCTGAGCAGGAGGAGTTTAATGTAAACCCAAGCCACTGTATTTATTCACCATCTATCTCCCTAATGAATTTATGTCATTGTTGGTGCAAGCATTGAATTCAAGTATGGGCTTCCTGAGTGGAGGACGAGCTCATGCAGTCTCGGTTCTCGTGGAACGTGTGGGTGTGGTCAAGACACAAGGAAGGGACATGAAGAAAAAGTCTCGACGAAAGACAAGGGGGTGCAGGAGAGATGCAAGAGGAGGCGCAAATACACTGTGTAGTGGGCAGTGCAAGAGAACACAGAGCATGAAATTGGCGGTGGACATGAATCTACCATGGAGAAATAACCTTTTCTAGCTTGTGATTTTGGGATAGTATTCTGTGTGTTTTGCTAAGGCCAGTGTGTGTGCCTATTAATTAGCTGGCCAGTGAGAGTTCAGTGGAGTTGAACCATTCAATGCTCACCTTGGGGCTAACAAACCATTGAGGTGCTAGCTGAAAGGAACCAATAAAGTTAAAAACCACTAAGTGCTCACCTTTGGGCTAATAAACCACTTATGTGATTGTTTTGTAAGTTGATGAACTACTTGACAAGTTGAGACACCTAGGTGCTAGCTAAAAGGAACCAATGAACCAGTAAGCGCTCGCCTTCGAGCCGATAAACCACTTATGTGCTCGTTCCATAAGTCGATAAACCACTCGACAAGTTGAGACACCGGTGCTAGCTGAAAGGAACCGATAAACCACAAAGTGCTCGCCTCGGGGCCAATAAACCACTTATGTGCTCGTTCAATAAGTCGATAAACCATTTGGATAATAGGCTCTTGACTCCTACAGTGCTAGCTTAGAGAAGCAGCTTATAAACCACCTCTGTAATGTATTCATCCTCTTGGAAGTGAACTACATCTCACTAAGCCTTGGGTGAATCCCTATGAATGATTTATGCTGGGGTAGAGGTCACTGCAGAGGCAGTTGATAAACCACCCAAACAGTGGACTCCTATTCTTGATTATTTGGTTGACTGGTATCAATATGAATACGCTTAAGCACTTAACTCCTAAGACTCTAAATCCGGCTAGGGGGTGGTCAGCTACAAGAAAGATTGCAGTGCAATTGGCCTATGGTTTGGTGGAGAGTTGAAGTCCCTCCCTCAATTGTCAGTCATTCAAAGCTATATAGATAAGTGTGTCTACTTATGTTGCACTAGTGGATGATGTTGTCATATGTCTTAATACTGCATGTATATCAGCATTGATTGCAAAGGAATGTCATGTTCCTAGTTGTTTGTAATGAGATGGTTTTGTGAATGACTCTCCTGTTTGTGAAAGGTTGGAAGCCTCTATATGAATGTGTTGGTACTATTCTAAGTATGGAGTGATTTATATGATCATGTATGAATATTTAATATGCTCAATCAATTGTTACAGTGTTGGAATATATAGTTTAGCATAATATGGCTCTTATGGATTTTTGTGCTTAAGACTATTGAAAGTCTATGATTGATGTTGTGCATAGTATGCTATATTAGTAGACCTGATATAGTCTAATTGGGACCTATTATGGGGTTGTTATCATGCTGCTATGTTGAAGTTACAGAGCACTGTCAGTTATGGTTTAGCTAAGTGTTGATGCCTTATAGTATGCATGTTATTGAATCTATTTATTATATTTCTAACTTGAATCAATATCTGAAACATAGTTGCAGGAATCGCCCCCCCCCCCGGATCCTAAGCCGGAATCGCGACCCGTACGGAATCGTTCCGGAATCTCCAGGCGAAGCGCGATTCCGAATTTTAGGTGGCGCGATTCCTATTTTTAAAAACGATTCCTTCCATTTAGGTTGCGTTGCCCCCGGAATCGCGCTTCGGAAGGCGCAACCCTCACGCAACCCAGGCGCAACCCACACGCAACCCGCACGCAACCCGCGGGGCAGCAAAATAAACATAATTTTTTTTTAATTTCTTTTAAAATTTAACTTAACTAAGCATGAGGGGATGGGTTAGGTGAGTTTATGGTGAGTTTAGAAAAAATAAAGCCCCCATTCTCTTCTATTTTCTCATTGGAGTTTTATAAAGTTGGAGAAGGAAGAGAGGAGAGAGAAGAGAAGAGAGGAAAGGAAGAGAAGAGAGGAGAGCTTGGAGGAGTGAAGAAAGAGCTGGAGAAGAGGGAGCTTGCTATTCACATCACTACTTTTGTCTGATTACTCATTAGACTGTAGATTGTAATTTGAATTTGAACCTTTTTGGCTGGGTACCAGTGACATATTTTGTAAAACATTATTATTGATTTTGGACATGACAATTACATGCTCACTTGCTAGAAAAATCATAATATGCTCTATGTTATTTTTATAAATGCTTAAATGTTTTATGTTTTATAATATGCTAAAAATTGATGTATGTTTGTAATAGCTGAATAAAGATATTGTTGTATACTAGTAACTACAATGGAATCATGGATGCCATATCTATCTGATTATGCAAAAAAATATGTTTTTCATGTCTTCTACTATTTGGTATTGGGATTTTGTTTTGAGTATAAATGCAAAAAATATAAAATATATAAATATATATAGCAGACGCTTCGCGGACGCTTCGCTTCCTAGATTTTTGGAAAATGACGCTTCCGCGCTCCGCGCTTCCGCTTCGCTCCCGCTTCGTGCAACATTGATCTGAAACATTGGAGTTGGAATGAAGGTTCCATTCCTATAGAAATCAGTGTTCGAAGTAACATTGCACATCAACAGAAGTCTAGGCTAAGCCCCTAAAACTCATAAAAGTTTCTAAGTATGAGGGACAATAGAGAATTTTGTTGTATTCGGGTTCGGATAAGTGATTGGTACAATTTTGCATCCAAGCGTGATAAAATGTGGGCTCGGCAGTGTATTTGAGAGTTTAGACATCCAGGCCGATTGCTCTTGTGCATAGTCGTAGACACGTCAATAAGTCGCGTAAGTGCCATGTGGGTGTCATGGTTGGCATGGCAAGACCACATGGGCCTCGCATGGGTGCCACGTGGCATCCCTTATTGACATGGTAGGAGTTAAATGGCCAATATTTGAGAGGGCATAACTTTCAATCCACGAGTCTTATTGAGGTAAAATTTATATTGTTGAAAAGCTCTCGACAAGCTGAATGCAATGGTGTTGTCCAAAGTCAATTCTGCTAACTTTGGGAAAGATGAAATTTCTAACCCCATTTCCATAATGAGACCTTCGACATTAGGTTAATTAAAAGTAACACCTCCCATCTACCTGGGAAATCAAAGGGGGTAGGAGGGAGCGTTACAGAGTGGTATCAGAGTTAGGTTCAGCACTTGAACTAAATGGGTATGTTGCCGCCTCGCTTGCATACCTAGGTTAGTGTGAGAAAAATCCTCAACCCCACAAGGTGTGACTTTGTGGCAAACTAGGAGATGCAATTTTCATCTATTCCTAACTCTCTCCGTTAAAGCTCTCTCTTAGTTAAAGCTAAGGGGGGTGGTCCCTAATGAAAGTTACAGAATGAAACATGAGTTTCTAGGAGATTAGTTTAAATGGAGGGCTTATCAACAACAGTAAATTGATCCCACAATAGGAAAAAATAAAGAGATATATGAGCAACTTTTAATAATTCATTCAAGAAAGATATGCCATCATAGACCAGTGCTTAAACAATTTATAGCTCAAAGTAAATAACATATAGTTGCTCAAAAGAAAATGATGACAAGCAATTCTACAAAAAGACAATCTTAGATTAATAATGAAATGAAATATCACTTGCAAGATGGAAATAATGTACTTATAAAGAAATGCTCAAGTAAAATATAATATCATTCCATGATCATGAACCCAAGAAGATACATGAGATAGCAACTTAGCAAGGAAAATAAATATGGCAAGATGAAAATCCACACTACTTGCAAAATGCCGCTTTGAAGGAAAAACAACTTGAACTTGCAAATGAGATTCAATGGTGTTGAAGGAAATGTAACTAGGTTCGGTCTTCATAAATGTATTTTTGATATTTGTACTTATTCAAGAAAAGAAAGATTATTTGTATAGGTCTAGCACTATTTAAAGTGTTATAGGTGAGTCAAATAGTCAAAAGACCTTAAGGGCATGTTATACCTTGTATGTATATGTATTATGGTCAAGAGAATACCTCCAAGCAAAGTCACAAGTCTCCTCCAAGCGATGGCACCATCAAGAAGCTCATTCAAGCGTACAACTCCACCAAAGAACCATCTGAAGTCTACTCTACAAGTCGGCCTACAAGTAGCAACCAAGTCGGCCTAATGAGTAGTCAAGTCGGCCTAAAAAGGAGGGACAGACCTCTATTTATAGAGGTTTTCCAATCTCCATAAAACGCACAACAAGAGTTCTGAAATCAGTGAAGGAGAAGGCAAGTAAGACGAAGTAAGTAGGTCTCCAAAGGCAGCGAAGAGAAAGGGTACACCATCGAAGTCTTGAAGTTTGTTCTAAGGGTAAACCACAATCACATGAGTGAGGCAAAGAGCCCTCTCTATGCTCATAATAGCAGCAACTCATAAATCCTACATTCATCACTGTTTGGGCAAGAAACTAAGGTCTACAAGGCCTCCATCTAAGAGCGAAGAAGAAGCCCTCACAAACAACGGAAGAAGAACAAGACCGAAGTTAAAGGGACTGTTTTCTAGGGTAGAAAACAGTCACATGTGCGAGAATCAGATCTCTTTCTGCAATCACAATAGCCCTACATTACAGTCATCCAAATTAGTTGATTGGTGAAGAGAAGAAAGGAAGCATCATAAGGAGAAGGGTCTCATCAAAGGTATCTTCTCTAGAGCAAGGACTACAAGGTTACTAACAAGTTGCAAGAAGAATGAAGTGCCGGAAGTAGGAAGACGAAGTGTTGGGAAACAAAGTGCTGAAAGAAGTGCTAGAAGAAGTGTTGGGGTATATGGTGCAGAAAGGAGTGGAAACTTGACTTGTGCTTGGAGGATCTCTTAGTCGGAGTTCTAGGGTTTGGCATTGATCAATAGAAGCTTCAATAAGAGAAATTCACTAAAGGATTTTCCTCTCAGGAGAAGAGAGGTTTTAGCCCTGGCAGAGAGCCAACATCTTGTGTTCTTGTTTTATGTTTCGTAGCAGTTTGTTGAAGTACACACATATGCACTAATAAGAAGAAGAAGAAGAATAAGCTAACAAGAAAAGTAAAAAGACTCCACAAATTGTTATCAAGTAACAAAGAATCACACTATACTACTTTGCCCTAGATTCTTCAACAAACGGATCTAAAAGTATTACTTGCACAATTTAAGTAGATGTTGCACTTGCTAAAGGAATTACTCAACAACAATAGATAATAATATCAATAGACAATGAGGCCATCCATTATGACAAGTACGTGAGATAAATAAATTTGCAAGTAAACTTAAAGTGCTCTAAAGTGAGTGAATTAGAATGATATGCAATCTATCTAATGTGACATACAATTATCTTGGTGAATTTTAAGTTAAATGTCTATCTAAATGTAACCTCTCTCACAACTATTTTGAAACAAATCACTAGTGTGAGTTGTCGAGTGATACCCAGGAAAAAACAATTGAGGTTGTATTAACGCTACCTCCCCTGGAATATCCAACCACCTGATGCCTCCGACGTTGCAGAGACTATGGCTCTAATGACTGCAAGGTCACCGTGTTAACCACAAACGAGGGTCTATGTTCCTCAAGTTGGGCGAGAGAGGGGTCCTAAAATTCTTTCAACCAAACTTATGCTTGGAGGTAAGTTAATTAAGGATGCAAACTAATGTTAAGAATGCCTAAATGAGATGCATGTGTGAAATTTGGTTAATAAGAAAAATATTGATACCAGTGCTCCAAAATAAGTGAAGTAAAGCTTAAAATAAGATTTGTACCAGCAACTTAAATCGAAATAACTCGATATTAATTGCAAATAAATGAGCTAAATTGCAAATTGCTTCAAAATGTATGATCAAGATAACAAATAAGCATAGGTTGACACATAATGAAACAATGTATTCCAAAGATATATGAAACAAATAACTAAGTAGATGAATTAAGCTCACCACATGATGTAAAATATTTGCTTGCTCAAGAAAAATGTTGCATGAATTGTAGTAGGTTGCACAATACAAATACTTAAGAAAAAGCAAGTCGTGATGAAAGCAGATGTGAATGCTATGTTACTTAGATTTAGCAAACCAAAAGTGCATGTGAGTAAACTAGATGAGAAAGCTAAAAAAGAGAAAATCCAAATCAATCCACCCAAGAAAGCCTTCCTTCTAAATGTGAAAATTTCTAAACTGAAATTCTATTACTGCAGTAACTGATTTATTTCACCTACTTATTATTCTCAATAAGTTATTTACGAAACTCATTCAGCGAATATTAAAATAAATTCTACTGCAGTTATCACACAACTACCCAGAGAAAAATACACACACAAGAATCAATCACATCGAAACAATTATTTTTGGACAATTGTCCCCGGAAAAACCCAATGCGGGAAAACTGGTGCAGCAGATGAGGGCTTTATTAATCTTCAGCAACAATTGCTTTTACAAGGAATGATTTTACAGAGAAGTTGAAAGAAAACACTTGATACTTTCCCTCCGAGACCATCCCACACTTTGGAGACCCTGCTCCCACTTCTGTGTCACCCCTGCGTCACTTTGATTGACCCAGCGTGGCTCTGAGTGGCTTTGCGTCCCTCCTGCATCATCCTACGTAGGCCCTACATCTCTCCTTTGGATTGTGTCTCTCTTTCTGCGTTGTCTTCCACTGCCCCTGCATCACCTCCTCCTCGATCACTGCCTGCTACTGAGGCCCTCCTCTTCCTCCACCCTGCAACTCCCTCTGAAATCAATCTCCTCTTCCTTGAGAATCGAATTTCCTTGAGATACTAAGTATGTGTCGGAGTGTCTCCAAATGACCCTCAGGTCTTCTTTTATACTTTTCCTGTTGATGAATCAACGGCCGAGATTAAGTCCCTAAACAACGGCTAAGATTAAAACAAACTTGATCCTCGTCTCTTAGAAGCTTCTCATCCTTATTTTTATTAATACCCATTAATATTTTTATTTTCCTAAGTTTACACTTAGGAACCCATTAAAAATAATAATTATTTTAATAACACTTCATCCGGATGGAATTACACAAAATGAATTATGGGTCTTGGAGATCCCATGTGCCTTAGCCTCTCCTCCAAATTTCAAGGCTAGAGCACATCTAATGCTACCAAAAAAAAGCAACACTAAATAAAGCGGTGAGATGGCATGGGATAATTCCCAAGCTTCCTCACAAGAAAATAAATCTTTATTTAACGAGAGAATTACAAATTTGAGCCTCCCTTATATGTGAGAGGAAAGCTTCAAGATTTGGGATCTTTTTCCAATAAAATTTAATTTCTAGTGACTAGGATCCTTCTTTAGGAAATAGGAACAAAATTTTGCAAAAGGGAGATAGGTACAAGATGCCAATGATCATTTCTATTGAAGTGCAAACAAATTTCTGAATTCCGTCCCAAAATTTTCAGCCTCCAACAATCAAGAAAAATGTGCGAGGAGAAGGTAAGCCTCCCTCAAGCCCATGATTTTGCTTGAGATAAATGGCAGCCTTTAGGACCTTTTGAACAGCAGCAAATGAGGCTGCAAACACCCGCAAAAAGAGCTGAAAATAGCCACAAAGAGGGTTGCAAATACTATGTCAATAGCCCTGCAAAAGGTGCGTTAGATGTCTCAACTGAATGCTCCTTCAAGCTGCCACAAAATGAGTTAGTATGGCTGCGAAACAAATCAAAAGTTATCTTAAAAAAAAAAAAATCAAAAAAATGAAATGTATATACAACATAATCTACAAAGCATAAGCTAAAGAGTATGAGTAAACTCTCATCTTTGCTTAACCATAATTTAGCTCTAAAATAGAAAAATGATATCAATTACGCACAATATTTTTTTTAACAGAAATGATTTTAAATTTGAGAGTAACTTGGCTTGTATATAAGCTATGGCTAGCAACCCTGCAATATTATGTGTAAGATTAGACTCTGAGACTCAAAGAATAAATGTGAGTTCCTTCAAGAGCATATCAAGAATGGGTTGGTCTCTCCAAAGACCTCCCCTCAGGCTTGATCGTTGATCCAACTAGGAATTTCCTTTCCACAAAATTCAATCAAAATATTAGCTCCACATAGAGATTTTAAAAATATACAATGAAAAGGAGGCCTAGAGATTTAAGTGAAATCTACTAGGACTATCTAAATCTAGAGCACAATTTCTAAATCATATATTGATACAAGATAGCTCTACATCTATACATCTCCTAAAAGTATGTGAAAGCATGAAATAATTAGCACATATAGAAGGAAAATAAGTACAATTAATCAACAGAAGATCATACCATGCTTCAAGAAGGAAGAACTTCTCATGAATAAAACCCCAAAGTCTTTATTGATATTTGAAAGTGTATAAAGTAGCAGCACTTCCACAAGCACAATAGCTAGTATCAAGAATGCATAATGAGAGCCCAAAGCTCACTTAAATAAGAGTGTAGGAGCTAATCCCAAAGCAAAATGGGTGATAATCCCAAAGCCAAGACATGCAATTCAAATTTCCCAAGCGGCCATTCGATTTTCTCTAGGGAGGGCCATGCAATCCCTTGACGGAGTGACTTCGTTCAGATGAGGGGACATGTGGGAGAGTGAAGTGATTGGTAGGAGACCACTCTCCACCTCGCTCAAGTGAACTCTATCAAAAATCCAACCAAACTCAAGACTTGTGCTTGAAACTCGAGCTATCTTCAACAAATCGTGGTGTATGTTGTTAATTTTTGCAACTATGGTCAAATTCCACCTTGGACAGCTCAGATGACTAAGGTGATGCTTGTATTAAATTCCTCTTTTCGAGAGGACCAAAATCAACCTAAAGATCACCCTATTTAGTTAAGCAGAAGTTGATTTTTGAATTATTTTATTCATTCATGTATAATGGAATGGGTCGGCCCTAAGCACATGTGAAATTGGTTAGGCCGGCCTCAACCCCAAGTGGACCCTCATGAAAGCCTATAAATAGAAGCGACCTCAAGCTCATTTCTACACATTGATCAAGCCATCTTCTATTCTTCCTTTTTGTCTTGGTTCGCACAAGTCTGATGGAAGGAGTTTGCGCAAGGGTCCGAAATCACAGTCGTGAAGCTCGCACAGATCTAGGGTTTTCTGTTTCTCGAACGCAAGGACGTAACTGTGTATTTTCGTCCCTAGAAGCTGGCACACAGTGGATCTGAGAGCATCCAGGAAGCCTTAGACTTTGGGATAGAAGCTTAAGGGAGAGTCCAGGGTTTCAGGGCAGATCGGGCAATATTAGTCCCCAGGCGCTCGCACAGAGTGGTCCTAAGATCGTCCAGGCAGTCCCAGACGCACGCTCAGTAACTGGAAGAGAGTGTCTGGGAGTTTGGAGCAAATCTAGGTGAGTTTGACCCTGGACGCACGCACAGAGTCTTCCTGAGAGCGTCTGAGCAGACACAAACACCCTCACACAATAGCCGAGAGAGTGTCCAGGGAGTTTCAGACGTAGGCAATCAATTTTGCTGAGAGCATCCAAGGTTTTGACCTAACGTTTGACAGTTACCTTCAGTTGGCTTCACTGATCTGATGGATCAAGGGTTTCTCTCTGCTATTCTGTAGATCTGTAGATCTTTTCTGTAAATCTCTGTTGCAAATTCATGTATTGGGCTCATTGTACTCTCTGCTGAAAAAATTTTATGACGGTCTATTAATTCAGATTTGAAAGCATTTCTCCCTTGTGGAGTTTTTCCCTGGTCTTGGACCAATCTGCTGTCTCTTATGGTTGTGTTGTTGTCTTCTTTGTCATTGCATATGTTGTTCTATCTTCAGTTACATTTTATGATTGGTTACATTGCTAATAATTGGATACATTGTTAATGAAGAAGTAAATTGGGCTAAAGTAATTGATTCAAGATAGAACAATCTGAAAATTAACGTCACTGGAACTCGTTGTCTTCTCCACAAAAAATTTGATTTGCTTGATTTGTGGCTTATGTGGAGTCCACATCACTTGATAACTCAACTTTGACTTTGAGATAAATTTCCACCTCATTTTAGCATGTGTGGATATTTATTTTTCTCCATTTATTTAATTGTTGGGTTAATTTATAGCCCTATTTTCCATAAAACTTATTTTTTACCCCTCAAAGTGTGTCTTCGTAGAAAGTTGAGGGTGAGAGGTGTATTTCTGAGCACACATACCCCATGCAACTTCTCTAGACATCACTTATTACATTTTACAATCATAATTTATTAAAATTTCCGTCTAGCGGAAAATTTTAAAAATTAAAAAATTGACCCCTAAACCTAATAAAATTCCGCGAAATTTTACGAGTGATCTAGTATGGTAATATACAATGACTCTAGACACTAGGACTCACCCAAGGCCTTGCCATCAACGAGCACTCCGGCTTTGGGGTTATGATTGGAGGAAAAAACTCAAGTTATCATTAAAAGTGCCTAATAATTAACCAAGTAAAAAAAACCTCCCAGAGTAAACTCACTTGATGAAAATGTCCCAAGTTACCTAGGCTTGTTACATGACTCAATTCATCACACTAGCATCACTTTACATCATCCCCGTAGGGTTGCGGAATCAGAGTACAATATAGAAGAAGATGAGAAAAAGAAGTTAAAGTTAAAAAACCCTGATGATATATGAACTCTGATGGTACATGAAACCTCTGGCATATCCTCGAGCATGGAGTCTTAAAAAAAAATTAGGTGCAACTTTAGTGGTCAACATTCGGCTCCACATGAGGATGTGTGCTAGATAGGAAGTAATAACATGCAAGACATGGAATCTGCATCCACGAACAAAAGACATATATCAGTTGTGTCCGTTCAAAATATCATCATATAAAATCAAATACCAACATGAAGTACATAAATGGAAACTACTTCTAATAGCAAAAATGACAAAGATGAAAGTTAGAAATACAATATAGATATGCACCATAGCATTAGATATTTTCTTTGTAAAATACTTTCAGCATTTGGCCGTTGACAAGTAGTTCAAGTGATTCTCTGTCCAAGGTGCTCAGAGAAATGAAGATTGAACATGCCAGGCAAATAATTGAGATGCAAAATCAGTTGATACAGATAAGTCGAATGTAGAATATGCCACCCATAAATAACAATAAAAACAGGGGTAACAACAATAATTCATGGCCAAGAAGAAATCCCCCGAATGATCAAAGGCCTCCTACACCACTTGAGTATGGTAATATGATTGATGAGCATGTTCCTTTCTGTAGACCTTGTGAGAGTTTCCATGAAGAAAGTACATGTGCCTTTGCTAAAAGAATCTTAGAGGAAAGTAGAAATCAACAAAATAATAATACAAGTCAATATAACTCCAAGGAAGGTCGATGTGCCGACATGATTTCTTCAGCCTTCACCATCAATAACTTCAACGAAGAGAAGCACCCCATTACTCAAACATATGGTGAAAAGCCATCTCAAGAGCAAATTCTAGAACTTGTCAGAAGTAAGGATTACACCTATCAGAGGAAAGGTAAGGATCAGAATTAAAATAAGCAAGTTCCTTCTGAAAGGTATAAGTCTAGATTAAAGGTGGATTGGGCAGCATGGATTAATAACATTAAAATGTCAGTCCCAATCTTAGAACTTTTGAAGATCTCGTCACGAAGAGCATCATTCTTCAAGGCTTTAGGCATTGCTCAACAGGAAAAACTTGATAGTCAACCTAAAGATGAAGAAATCAAGTTAAAAGATTTAAACTGCTATATGACTAATGCAGACCATCAACCCTTCTTTCTAACATTGGATATTAATGTTCGTCTACTTCATAATTGCATGCTTGATTCTGGTGCATCTACAAATGTTATGAATAAGAAAGTCATGGAACATTTAAACTTAAGAATTTCTAGTCCTTACCATAACATTTGCTCAATGCCCCGGATGCGGGTGAATAGGGAGGCGATCAGCGTGATGGGACAGGGGTGGTGGGAGGCGGCTCGACACCTGCCCACCCTGTACGTGATGATTAATGTCAATCGGGGGAGGGAAGCCTGGCATGCACGCCATTACATTCTCCCATTAAGTGCTACAAGATCCGTTGTTATGGCTTCGGCTCTCGCACGCTGTGACCTACAAGCGATGGCGGCCTCCATCAATGAGGCAGTTATGGTGTGGGTTAATCGAGAAAGGGCAGATAATTATAAGGAGGGGCAGGGTAATGCAAGCGCGATGCAGCTAGGTGAGGTGTTAAGCTAGGTTCTCTCTGTCAATTTTGAGCCAGAAGCGGTGACGCTATGTCTGGTTTTTGCTAATTCTCTCTGGGGTACTGGCCGGAGTTCGGGCTCTGGGAGGTGGCCTCTGAGCATACCGCCCTCAATTTCAGGTTTCGGGTGCATTCGTCCTGGTTCGCATAAAGAATTTGAAAGGGGGCGGTAGGACATTGAAGGAAATTGCCTCTCCACTCCTGTTCGTTCCTATTCCATCGCTGTTGGCTCTGAGGTTTTTAGTTTTGAGGTTGGCGGCATTCCTTCTGTTATGTTATTTGGCTCTGGAAGGAGGCCTCTTTGTTTTTCTTCCCGTAGCCCGAACCTCCTGCACATTAGCCCTGTTCTGTGCGTGGTCTTGGAAAGGGGTGGGTGGAAGACAGGGGAGAATAAGCCATCCTGTCTCGTTCGGTCCTCTCCCACCTCTGTCGGCTTTCAAAGTTTAGGTGTGGTGTTTGGTGATTATCCATCTGAGGCCCTTCCTATAATGGCCCGTCTTCGACAGAGAATGGGTTGTCGCCGAAGCCAACCCAGGCGCGCCCCCAACGACTCCACTTCGGACTCGCCAGCCACCACCGAGCTATTCACTGGGCGTTATCCGAGCACCCGTAGTGGGCGAGGAAGGCGCCGCGTCTCCAATCCGCCTCCAGGGCCACCTTCAACAACTGGATCAGCCATTTTTACTTTCAACAGTTCGCTTCATCAGCCACGGGTCACGGCACACATCTTTGTGGTGTTTTACGAAACCACGCAATTGGAAGGCTCGGATAGTCACACGGGAGGTTCGGGAGCTGTTGTTGGTCCTCCCCCTGCATTCCAGCTTGGCATTGGTATGATGCCGTATCCTGCACGAGCGGAACCAAAGGGAGGTATTCAGGACACGGAGATGCAACCTGTCGATCCAGGTCCCTCTGCTCAGTTCAATGCGCCTTTGGAGGATGAACCGGAATTCGGCTGGTGCCGAATTGTGGAGGAACGGCCTGATGAGTAGTATGCTTCTACTAAAAGTGATCTTCCCTCTTTTTGATCAATTTTGGCTATACTCGGGTTGCTTCTTTGTTTTCTGGGTTATGGGTTTCTTCCGGATTCTTATGTACAGGCTTCCTGGTTTTTGTTTGGGATGTATGGGACTCCATGGGTGGTTTCTTCTCCTCTAGAAAGAGGCTTAAGTTGGTTTTTTGGAATGATGGCTCTCTTCAGAGCAATGTACTGACCTCGGTCACCCTGTAAATACCTTCTCTCTTTCTTAATAGAATTAAATTTACTTAGAAAAAACATTTTCTCAATGGATTCTAGAAAAGTTGAAGTCCTTGGTGTGGTTAAAGATTTATAGGTTTCCTTGGTTGATTACCCATAAAGGATCATCACCATGGATATAGCAGCAATTGATGCGCCAGATGTATGGGGAATGCTTCTTTCCAGAAAGTTTGCAGCTAATTTAGGTGGGCCTATTCAGATGGATCTATCTTACGTCGTTATTCCCGCTACAATAGGTGGTATGGTCAGAGTATATAGAGAAGTGGAAAGAAGGTACCAAGTGGAAGTTCCAAAGAGATTGGAGAATGGTGAAGAAGTTGTGTTGTAAGGTCATCCACCGCATTTTGAATTAGAGTTCATTTACCCTATTTGTTGTTTTTCTTCATTCCACCGCCCATCCCCTCCTCCGAGCAGAAAGAGAAGCAGGTTTTGGTTTGATAGAGATATGAAGCACAGTGATGAGCAGCGACACCGACCAAAGAGGGTCAAATTTCAACAAGGGACATCTCATAAGCATCCTATTGATCTACCAATTAGCAAACAGATGTCTGAGATTATGCCACATCGATGACATCTGATGCCATGGGGCATCGTTTGTATAGTATCTCTAACCCTACTCCCTTTTTATTTCATGTCATTAGATAGAGTTATTTCATGCATTTATGTTATGTTTTTATATTTCAGTTTGTTAGAGTAGATTCTTCTATTATAGCAAATTTACTATGTATGCAGGATGATTCCAATAATGAATGGATATCTATTTGATGGACTTTTGTTTCCTTGGATGTAGGATTCTAGGATTCTCACGTTACTTCATGGAAGCAATGTGTCACCATATGGAGCCAGATGTTGCACTCATTTTGTCAATGTTTCAAGGAAGCAAATGTACCCTATTTTTTCAAAGGATTGAGATCATCAGCCATCAGCATTATGTCTAATTGTAAACCCATTTTGCAAATTTTTAATGTAAATGATGCTAGTAAGACCATCAATGTATGTAACAACCTAGGTAAGCCTATTATTTTGGCGCAAGTTTCATGCTTGGAGTTTTTTTGTTTCACTGACTCATTTTTGTTTCTAAAAATGAAAGGTCGGTAGAGTTTTTCCCTCCAACCTCACCCCAAAGCTAAGGTGGAATTTTTCGTCAAAGTCTTCGGTGAGTCCTAGTGTTTTAGTCGAGTCTTATGTAAAAGTGGTTTGGAAATAATTTAAGCTAACTGACTAAATTATTTTATTACAAATCACTTGGTCTAATAGATCATATTCTGTGCAAAAATGGGTATGTATTTTAAGGGTCTAAACGGAACGGGTGTTCCCCCTCTGAGGGTTGAAAATGTTATTATTTTATGTAGAAAATATTTTAGCGCATGATCCCTCATACTTAGACATGGCTAAAATATTAGAGAACGGAAAAATTAATTAATCCCGTCAATTGTAAATTAATTAATTTTTCTTGCAAAAATAAAATTAAACTCTAAACCAAAAAATTAATTAATTAGAGTCAAAAATTAAAGTCTTAGAGAAATTAAATTCTCCAAGTGGAATAATTCGTGAGTCTTAAAAATATTAATTTTTGGAGGTCCCCTACTAAGGGAATATTGAAAATTTCAAGAAAAATTGAACCCTTGGACTTTGATGGTTAAGTCAAAGTCAAATTTTTGAGGAAATTAACTCAAAATAATTAATTTTGATCTAACAAAAAATGGATTAAATGAGAAATTCGAAAATTCATCACAAATAAAAAATTCAATGGTGGATATTAAAAGGTGATCAAGTATTTTTCGACGACCGAGATTATTTTAACGAGGATCAAGCCAACTAGCAGTTATTTTTCCACTTGGAGGATTTATCTATAAATAGAGAGTCATTTAAGTCTCAAGCGATTTGATGTTTGGCTAAGAAAATTTTGTAGAAAAGCTGATGTAACACTATTGTCTCGCTGGGAATGTTTTTTTGAATCATAATAAAGACTTTCGGGTGTAGTTCATGGTGTTTATTGTTCACTGATTTATGATATGTGTTGGGTACGGGTTTATTTTTATTTTTTTGTTTATTCATTAGATGGTGATAAGAACATTCTATTGGTAGATTTTGGATCTATCTTACGCGATCTGATTCACCATATGTCTAACAATATTTCTTGAGGAAAATATATAGTGTTTACATGTGCCCCAGTCCTTGGGCTCCAAGTTCACAAACTATGGGCATAAGTCGACCTTGTTTGGACTTCAGATATTTGTTGTGGTTTATCTAACTTCGCTAAGGCTGTAGCTTGCATCAAATTTCAAAAGTTTTATTAACCATCTATCAAAGAAAAACTCTATTAAAAAAAAAACCCCAAAATTCTCTTTTAAAGCATTGTATATTTGTAAATTTTGTGAATAGATTTGTATAATAAATTTGTAAATTATTTTTTCTAATTGGAGTTTTGGGTTTTTTAATTTTTTTTGTATATATTAGGGTTTTGGATATTTTTATCTCCATTTTTGCAGGTGAACTCAAGTGAAGGAGCTGGAATAAGAGCTAGATCTAGGCCCTTGAGGGTAAGATCTAGTCTCCAAAATTTTTGTAGGGCCAACCATTGAAGAAATTGAACAAAGTTACAAATCTGAAGCAAATTAATTTTTCTAAAGCAAGGGTTTCATTCTTTAGCCCTCCCAGGCCCAAATCTAGCCTCTCTAAGGCTAGCATTAGCCTCTTAAATCCTGCATCAACCATAGAAACCCTAGCGTCCTTTTTCAAGGCCCTTTTAAGGCTGGTCGAAAGGCCTCGGCCCCCTCTTTTCCCCCTACGTTTGAGTTTTTAGGCCTTTTTTGTAGAAATTTCTCATTTCCCACCCCGGTTTTCAATTTCACCTTATTTCTCCCATATAGTTAAATGCCCTTTCCCATATCCATACATTCAAGAACTGAACAAAAAAAAATTGCTGAAAACATAAATTCCGGAAATTTTACAGAATGCTGGAAAATGCAGAAATAAAAAATCAGCAGGTACAAACAGTCATTTAACACATTTGAACACAGTGATTTTTGGTCAATGTGACCCTGGAAAAACCCCCTACAACTCTTGGGGAAAATCAGTTCGAGAGCTCTTCTTTATTTTTGAAAATGCATCTTTTACAGTGAGAAATATTTAGCAAAAAATCAGCAAGCAAATTTACAACTTATCTCTTTTCCTGTGCCTCACAGCAAACTGGATAGCAATAAATGTTGTACGGCCTCCTCGATTTTTGTGCCCACTTTCAGCCTTAAATGTTGTTGTACGGCTTGCATTAAATGTGTTGTACGGACCTCGATTTGCGTGCAAAAAAAACAACAAACTGCTCCTCGATTTCTGTGCAAACCAATTGTACGGATTTCTAGAAAATCGTGCCAAAATCAGCGTTTCACTGTGTGCTGAATCAGCTGTACAAATATGCTCAACTACTGCCTTGGAATGTGTGCCAAGCTGCTATCTCCTTCTCCTCCTTGTCCAAAATCTCCCTTGCTCTCTTACTCTCCTTCTCTCAATCTGCTCATGAAAGAATTAATGACCTTTTGCCTCATTTTCCTCCTTTAATCTAATCCTAAGTGACTTTTGAATAACCTCTCAATCCAATGGCTGAAATAGATTGAGATCTAGGGCTGAGATTAAATGCTCATTTAAATCTCACTTTTTATTTTTTAACTCGCCCCACTTTAATAAAGACCCACTTAGTCATTTATTTCCAAAGTCACCTTTTCTTTATAATTTTACATTAACTTTATTAAAGTCATTTTAAAATTAGACTTTAGTAACTTTATCACTTAAAGTCACTTTTAAATTAGATTTAACTTTATAAAAATTATAAAGTTACTTTAAGAGAAAAATTAAATTCTTTTGGACACTTTTCCCTAGGCCAAAGATCAAAGCCTTAGGGAACCACCTGTCCTCAGGTACCGAATTTCAACACTTCCTCTTACCGAGGAAGGTGTTCCTCACCACACCCATCTTGTCTCTGAAGTAGACATGCTTGCCCCATGGTAAGGCTTTGGTAAGAATATCGGCAACCTGCTCATCAATGGGAATGTACTCAAGCTTCACAACTCCCTTCTAAACATAGTCTCTGATGAAATGATATTTGATCCCGATATGCTTTGAACTGTCATGAAATACTGGATTCTCCGTGAGTTTAATACAACTCTGAATATCACAGTAAATCTCTGAAGGTCTCAACGGCTGACCAAATAATCCAAACAACATCTTGCGAAGCCAGATGGCCTCACAACTAGCTCGACTGGCTACCATATACTCTGCTTCCGCTGAACTCAATGCTACTAACTGCTGCTTCCGGCTGAACCATGACACTACTGCGGAACCCAACCCAAAACAGCACCCTGAAGTGCTCTTCCTTTCAGAAGCACAACCTGCCCAATCAGAATCAGTATAACCTGCCAACCTCACTCCATCCCCCTACCTGTAGTCAAGACCATAATCCACTGTCCCCTGCAAGTACCGCAAAATGTGTTTTGCAGCCACCTAGTGAACCTTCCTAGGCTCACACATAAACCGACTCATCGCGTTGACTGCAAAACAAATATCTGGTCTAATGTTGACCAAATACATCAAGGAACCAATCAACTGCCTGTACAATGTAGGATCCACCAATTCGGAATCCGAAGCATGAAGCTTCTTCCAGTTGGTAATCATCAGTGTCGACATGGGTCTACAATCCTCCATGTGGAATCTGCCAAAGATGTCCACAATATATTTCCCCTGCCCCAGGAAGAATTGCCCCTCCTCCTACCACACCTCCAAACCCAAAAAGTAATGCATCAAGCCGATGTCCTTCATCTCAAACTCCATTGCAAAATCTCTCTTGCAGTGCTCTATGAGTCTCTTTGCATCTGTAATGACCAAGTCATCCACATACAGCACCAGAATGAGAGGCTCCTCACCTATCACAATAAAGTAAAGGTTCGGATCTGCCTCACTCTTTGTGAAACCCATCCCCTGCAAGTATGTATCTATCCTGGAGTACCAAACTCTGGGAGCTTGCTTCAGGCCATAAAGGGCCTTCTTCAGTCTGCACAGATGGGACTCCTTCCCATGCACCTCAAAGCCCTGTGGCTGCTCAATGTAAACCTCCTCCTGTATGAAGCCATTGAGAAATGCAGTCTTCACATCCATCTGGTGGATCTTCCAACCCATCTCTGCTGCTATCGATATAATGGAGCGAATCGAAGTATATCGAGCCACGGGAGCGAAGGTCCCTCATAATCAACTCCCTCTACCTGGGAGAACCCTCTAGCCACAAACCTCGCTTTGAATTTCTCAATGCTGCCATTTGCAGCATGCTTTACCTTGTAAAGCCATCTGGAAGTAACCACAAAATTTCCCTCAGGCCTCGGCACCACCTCCCAAACATCATTCTTCATGATAGAAGAATACTCTTCCTGCGTGGCCTCTCTCCAGACCTGTTGGCTAGCTGCCTCCTCATAGCTAGAAGGCTCAGAGTCAAGGATGTTGGTAACCATCGCCATATAGCTACAAAATCTCTCAGGTGGTCTACTCTCTCCGACCAGCCTCTTCGGCTCAGCAACAGATGTGACATCTCTCAAGGTGTCCTGAAGCCACTTGGGCTTCCTCTTCCCTGAGCATGCTTCTCCCACAGGAGAATGAAACTCCTCCTCATCACCATCAGTAGCCTGAACTCCTGACTGTCTGTCTGCTGTCCTCCTGCCTGCACCTGAACCTGTAGAAGCTGAGGTACCGTGTGAACTGTCCATCAGTGGACTCCCTAGTGAACTGCTCTGTGACCTGCTCGGAGCACCACCCCTCTGGCTCGGTGAGCCACTGCTCACTGATGGACCTGACATCCTCATAAATGTACCTCCAGATCCTCCTGATCCTCCTGATCCCTGCCCACTGGATCCCTGTGACTGACTCAACTGCTGCTGAGGGTCTGGCTGATCCAGATACTCCAACTCCCGTGATCTCCTAAAGGCCCTGTCCTCCTCGAACTTCACATCCCGTCTGACAACAACTCTCCTCTGTGCAGGAATGTAAATCCGAAAGGCCTTTGAGGTCTCACTGTAGCCCACAAAGATACCCTTCTCTGCGGTGGGCTCTAGTTGGGTCCTCTTCTCCTTGGGTATATAGGAGTATGTAATGCATCCAAAGATATGAAGATGACCAATATCAGGCTTCTTCCCAGAGGAAGCCTCCTCCGGAGTCATGTGCCCCAAGGCACGATGCGGACTCCTGTTCTGCAAGTAAACAGTTGTGTTGCAGGCCTCTGCCCACAAAAACAATGGCAACCCCTGATCATTTAACATGGCTTTGGCAGCCCCTATGATGGATCTGTTCTTCCTCTCCGCAACCCCGTTCTGCTGGGGGTTGTAAGGAACAGTTAACTCCCTCCTGATGCCTGCCTCCGCACAATAGTCAACAAACTCTCCAAGGGTGTACTCTCCCCCATTGTCCGACCTCAGGGACTTGATCTTCCGACCTGTCTGTATCTCCACAAGAGCTCTAAACTCCTTAAACCGCTTGAAGACCTCACTCTTGGTCTTCAAGAAATAAATCCAGGTCCTCCTGGAGTGATCATCAATGAATAAAACATAATACTCATATCCACTCAAGGAAACATGAGACATCCGACCGCTCACATCAGAATGTATCAAATCAAGTATCCTAGTCGCTCTGCTGTCACTGCTGGGAAAAGGGGATTTGGCAAACTTGCCCATAGCACATCCTTTACAAGTATCAAAGTGATCAGTGCTGAAATATGGCATACCTGTAGTGATCTCCCGCAAGGTCCTCAAGGCTCCATGATACATATGTCCCATCCTGCGGTGCCAAATCTCACACTGCTCAGAACTGCTAGCTCTGCTGTCGGTACTACTACTCAATGCCAAAAGGGGCTGGAATGCAAACATGTACACCTTTGCATGGCGTACACCTATCACTCTACCTGACTCAGCTGGAGCGCCCCTGGGATACATCAACACCTGTCCTCCCTTGAACAGTACCTCATATCCTCTGTCCTCCAAAGCCGAGACAGATACGAGGTTCTTCCTCATCCCTGGCACATAAAGAACATCTGTCACTTTCAAGGGAGGTTTGGACTCCCTCTGAAATGTCAGTGTCCCCACCCCGACTGCTCTAACAACTCAGTCATCACCGAGTACTACCTCTACATCAGTGTCACTCTCTAAAAGCTCTGAGAAGTACTCACAGACTCCTGTCATATGACGTGCAGCCCCACTGTCTACATACCAGATACCTGTAGATGCTCCGCTAATCGAGGGAAAAGCCTGCTCCCTCTGAACCTGTATGGCAGGTGATCCTGCACTAGAGGACTCACACATAGTGAATGCAAACTCCCGGTCAAAACGACCTGCAAAGTCCTCAATCTCTGCTGATGCTGCCAAACTCTGGTCCTTCCCCTTCTTCTTCTTCTTCTCCGGACACACAACTGCATAGTGTCCCATCTTTTGACAATTCCAACACTTCACCTTGGAATAGTCCTTCTGTGTGTTTACCTGTTTACCTTTACCTTTGCCTTTGCCCGCACCACTGCTTGTGGAAGCATGCTTCTTCCTTTTGCCTTTCTTGCCTCCTGCCACCAGTGCTACATCCTCATCCTGCTCAACTGGCTTGGCTGCCCCAAGCTGACCTTTCCTGATCTCTATCTGAATGCAATCATCCCAAAACCTCTCCCATGTGGGAAGGCTCTCATGAGCACAAACCCCATCAGCAAAGTTCATCCATGAACGGGGGAGGCCATTTACCGCAATCCGCACCAAATCAGTGGGTGGAATGGCCTCTCCAATCGCTGCCAACTCATCTCTCACATTAGTAATCTTAGTGAGATATCCAGCTGCACTATCATTGCCCATCTTAATGTTTTTCAGTTTCTCCTTCAGAACCATTTTCCGGTTCTCATTGGTACTCTGGTAGAGATTGAACAATGCTGTCCACATCTCATGGGCATTGCTCTTTCCTCTCACATGAGGAATGCAATGGTCTTTGATTCCGTCTAAAATCAGCCTCTTACCCTTGTTGTTCTTTTTATTATAAGTAGCCAACTGAGTAGCATCAGTAGGCACAACAACAGGGGTCTGTGTGGTATGCACCATGATATCCCAGACTTCTGCCTCCTCAAAGATACTCTGCATTCTCTCCTTCCAAACGCTGTAAATTGTATGCCCATCCAACCTATCCTCCACCCTTAATCCCAATGACATCCTGCTGTCCTAAAACTGAAAAATAGCACTGCTGTAGTAAAGATAAAACCTGTTGTTTATGAA
>APFE030450922.1:29602-86385 GCA_000404065.3 Pinus taeda | reverse complement strand
TGCTGCCAACTCATCTCTCACATTAGTAATCTTTGTGAGATATCCAGCTGCACTATCATTACCCATCTTAATGTTCTTTAGCTTCTCCTTCAGGACCATTTTTCGGTTCTCATTGGTACTCTGGTAGAGATTGGACAATGTTGTCCATATCTCATGGGCATTGCTCTTTCCTCTCACATGAGGAATGCAATGGTCTTTGACTCCGTCTAGAATCAGCGTTTTACCCTTGTTGTTCTTTTTATTATACTCAGCCAACTGATTAGCATCAGTAGGCACAACAACAGGATTATATGTGGTATGCACCATGATATCCCAGACTTCTGCCTCCTCAAAGATACTCTGCATTCTCTCCTTCCAAACGATGTAATTTGTATGCCCATCCAGCCTATCCTCCACCCTCAATCCCAATGACATCCTGTCCTAAAACTGAAAAAATAGCACTGTTGTAGTAAAAATAAAACTGTTGTTTGTGTAAAATCAGCTTGCTGAAATTTTCTGAGTGAAAAATCAGCAGGCTGTAATTTTCCTCCTTGCTATGCACTTTAGCACTCAAGCTCTGATACTATGTAGAAATTTCTCATTTCCCACCCCGGTTTTCAGTTTCATCTTATTTCTCCCATATAGTTAAATGCCCTTTCCCATATCCATACATTCAACAACTGAAAAAATATTTTTTGCTGAAAACACAAATTCTAGAAATTTTACAGAATGCTGGAAAATGCAGAAATAAAAATTCAGCGGGTACAAACAGTCATTTAACACATTTGAACACAATGATTTTTGGTCAATGTGACCCTGGAAAAACCCCCTACAACTCTTGGGGAAAACCAGTGCGAGAACTCTTCTTTATTTCTGAAAATGCTTTTTTTACAGTGAGAAATATTCAGCAAAAAATCAGCAAGCAAATTTACAACTTATCTCTTTTCCCGTGCCTCACAGCAAACTGGAAATTACAGCGAACAGGACAGCAATAAATGTTGTACAGCCTCCTCGATTTTCGTGCCCACTTTCAGCCTTAAATGCTATTGTATGGCCTGCATTAAATGCAGTGTACTGACAGCAATAAATGCGCTATACAGACCTCGATTTGTGTGCAAAAAAAACAGCAAACTGCTCCTCGATTTCTGTGCAAACCATCCATCGATTTCTGTGCAAACCAGCTGTACGAATTTCTACAAAATTGTACCAAAATCAACCTTTCACTCTGTGCTGAATCAGCTGTATAAATCTGCTCAACTGCTGCCTTGGAATGTGTGCCAAGCTGCTGTCTCCTTCTCCTCCTTGTCCAGAAATCTCCCTTGCTCTCTTGCTCTCCTTCTCTCAATCTACTCATGAAAGAATGAATGAACTTTTGCCTCCTTTTCCTCCTTTAATCTAATCCTAAGTGACTTTTGGGTAACCTATAAATCCAATGGCTGAAATAGATTGGGATCTAGGGCTGAGATTAAATGTTCATTTAAATCTCACTTTTTATTTTTTAACTCACCCACTTAGTCATTATTTCCAAAGTCATTTTTCCTTTCTAATTTTACATTAACTTTATTAAAGTCACTTTAAAATTAGACTTTAGTAACTTTATCACTTATTGTCACTTTTAAATTAGATTTAACTTTATAAAAATTATAAAGTTACTTTAGGAGAAAAAATAAATTCTTTTGGACACTTTTCCCTAGGCCAAAGATCAAAGCCTTAGGGAACCACCTGTTCTCCGGTACCAAATTTCAACATTTTTAAGCCCAGCCGTGATGCCTAGAGGCCTCGGCCTCCTTTTTTCAACCTTCCTTCCCTAGGTCGTGACCTTTGTGGGGCCCAAGGCAACCCTATAGGGCTCCTATCCTAAACCGCTAGCCCATAGAGGGCTTCCTCCCTTCAACGTCAGGGCTTCTTGGCCTTTTCTCTCCTCCTTTGCCCCTTTATTGGCTTTCCCTAGCCTTTTTCCTTAGCCGTTGACCTTTTGAGCCTTTTTCCTTTGTCTTTAGCCCTCTTCTAGTCATAGTTTGACCTCTCTCCAATTTTGAATTTTTTTTAGATTGAAATTTGGTGTGTTTTGCATAAATTTTGGCTCAAAATTTTGTATTTTCAGGTGGGAGCTTCATTGAAAAGATTTGGCAAAGTTGGGCAAAGTGTTCTACAAGGCCTTGGGCTTAGGGTTTGCTCTCTAAACCCTCAGTTTCTCACTGTTTTGCTACAGTTGTAATATTTATTTCATAACAGTGAATTAAAAGCCCTAAAAACACTTCTAATTGGTCAAAACACCTTAAAATTTGCATAATAAAATTTTCTTAAAATTTTGGCCACTTGGGCATTGCATATCTAGCCTAATCTACTTGTTAGCTTGCTGGAATATCTCTGCATAACTGAATAATCAAATCTGATATTTTCTGAAGAACACATTTCAAACGGCTAAAAAGTTAAATTTTTTAGTTTGGCAAATTTATTCTAGCATTTGGCAATTTTGGGCCCTTATTATTGCATCCATAGCTCACTAATTGTTCACTTTTCTTATTGTTGTAACAAGTGTTCTTAGATCTGATATATCACTGAATATTGCATCTTAAGTGGGCTAAAGCTCATAAATTTATGTTGGCAAGTTGTTGGGCACCTTATTGCTAAATTTGGGTTCATATATGTTAATTGTTGCCTAGATCTAGAGTGATTTTTTCACTGTTGTTCTAAGATTAATAAGAGTTGATAATCCTGAAGTGCTACTGCATGTATTGGTTATTTGGAATCTAACATTTTCTTGTCTTGTCTTAAGCTATAAGAATGTTCAAAATTTGCTCTTATAATCACTCACATATCTAAGCTCTAGATCCTCTAATCTTGCTTAAATTATTCAAGTCATTTTGGCATTAAAATCTAATTGACATTGCGGTTGAATCATTGTTAAATAAGTTATCTAAGTTAATTTCAGAATATTGTGCTCTTTCATAATCTTAAGAAGCTCTGGTGATCTTATTGTTTATCTTGAGTAATTGGCATCTTGTGGATTTAACATTGGCATCTTAAGTATTCATTGGTTATCTATCTAAGTGAACATTTCTTAACATTGGTCATTGACATATCTTGAATTGTCTCAAGTAATCATTAGTGAAATAGATAAGTTGCTTAATTCGCACTTTAGTAATTGACACTTTCTTCGTTGTAAGATTGCATTTGATTTACAAATACTTTTTTCCTTAAAGTTCATCAATAACTTAAAGTACTTATGCAAATCTTTAACTAAGAATACTCACTCCATCCATCTTACATTTCATTCTATGTATAGTTGCATTAATAACTTACCTCCAATCTTAAGCTTGGTTGATAGATTCCCGGGACACCCCTTTCTCATCTAGCTTCAGAGATTCAGCCCCTTTTTAGTGGTTAATACAATGACCTTGTAGTCATCAAAGCCATAGTCTCTGCAGCGCCAAAGGCACTGAGTGGTTGGAACACAAGGGGAGGTATCGTTAATCAATCCTCTGTTTGCTTCCCGTTGGCTTCCATCCCACAACCTACTCTAAAGACTGGTCTCAAAACAGTTAAGAGAGAGGTTCCATTTAGACTAGGCATATAATTTAAAATAAACCAAAATCATTGCATTACACTAAGATCCTAGGACTTGCACTTCATATCGGTTAGTCTATCATATAAGCAATGGTTGTCCATCCAGTTACTTCGTCTTAATTTATAATAAACAAGAATTGCAACTCCATAAGGCACTGATCTCATACTTAAATCTAATCTAATCATTGAGTCTTGCGGAATTTAACCAAGTATCTAGCCACTCATTCGTGTCTCCTGAACAAGTTGGTTCCCAATTTGCCTCTCATCATATTCTTTGCATAGAGACTACCCCCCATAGCCTGTTGTTGGGAGACCGCCAGAACGGAGTAGGCAGGGATCAGAGTGACAGCCCCCCTACCTGAGCGATTGTCGCGGGTGCCTGTACAATCTGAGTGACAACAAGGCCCTTGAAAACATAATCCATAGCCCTTTGAAAAGTTGCTCCAGCATTAGTTGGTCCAAAAGGTATCCTCAAATATTCAAAAGTACCTCATGGTGTGGTGAATGTAGTTTTTTGTGTATCCTCTTTCTTCACCATGACTTTGTTGTATCCTAAAATTCCATCTAACAAGGTCATTATTCTCGATCTCGTTACCCTTTGTAATAAAGTTTCCATGTTAGGAAAGAGTAATTATCCTTTTGACAGGCTAAATTGAGATTTCGAAAGTCTACACATAGCCTGATTGATCCATTCTTCTTTCTCACAATAACCAAGTTTGAGCACCATGTGGAATGCCTAATGTGAGCTACGATACCAACTTGGAGCATCTTTTGCAACTCCTTTTGCCCCAAGGGGGCTAACTTTGGACTTATTTGCTTAACTTTTTTCCTGAAGGGCTTGGCATTCTCATCCTTTAGAGGGATGTAATGTTCCAAAACATCTTCCCTATATCCTTTCAACTCATCATAGGAGAAGGCCATAGCATTCCTGCATTCTTGAAGTAAATTTACCAATTTCTTCCTTTCTTCCTTCGTGGTACCCTTTCCTATCTTAATGATCTTTGGGTCTTGAGGGGTACCAATGTTTACTTCAATGAATTCCCCTGGTTCAAATTTTCTTATTCTCTTGTCTCTACCTAATGCCCTATATTTCTCAACAGCAAATAGACTGTGTAGTGGGCACTGCAGGAGAATGCAGAGCATGGAATTGGCAATGGACGTGAATCTGCCAGGGAGAAATAACATTTTCTAGTCTGTGTTCTATTTTGGGATAGTATTCCCTATGTTTTGCTAAGGTCAGTGTGTGTTCCTGTGAATCGGTTGATTAGTGAGAATTCGATGAAGTTGAATCATTCAGTGAGCCCTGGGGTCGATTAACCACTAACGTGATAGCTGAAAGGAACTGATAAACCACTAAGTGTTTGCCTTTTCGACTATAAACCACTTATGTGCTCGTTTTGTAAGTCGATAAACCACTTGACACACTGAGACGCCTAGGTGTTAGCTAAAAGGAACCGATAAACCACTAAGTGCTTGCCTTTGGGCCAATAAAAAAGTTATTTGCTCATTCTATAACCCGATAAACCACTTAACAAGCTAAGACACCCAAGTGTTACCTAAAAGGAACCAATAAACCAGTAAATACTTGCCTTGGGGCCAATAAACCACCTAGATAGTGGGCTCTTGACTCCTGCAGTGCTAGCTTGGAGAAGTAGTTGATAAACCACCTATGTAATGTATTCATCCTCCTAGAATTGAACTACATCTCACTGAGCCTTGGGTGAATCCCATGATTGATTTATGTTGGGGTTCTATTCATTGTGTTGCTTGTTGCTGGAGGAAGTTGATAAACCACCTAAACAGTGGACTCCTCTACTTGATTATTTGGTTGACTGGTATCAGTGTGAATAATCTTATGCACTTAACTCCTTAGACTCTGAATCCGACTAGGGTGTGGTCAACTACAAGAAAGATCACAGTGCAGTTGGCATATAGTTGGGTGGAGAGTTGAAGTCCCTTCCTCAATTGTCAGTCATTCAAAGTTGTACAGATAAGTGTGTGTACTTATACTTATGTTGCACTAGTGGAAGATGTTGTCACGTGTTTTAACATTGCATGTATATCATCACTAACTGCAAAGGAATGTAATGTTCCTAGTTGTTTGTAATGAGATGGTTATGTGAAAAATTCTCATGTTTGTGAAAGGTTGGAAACCTTTGTATGAATGTGTCGGTACTATTACGAGTATGGAGTGATTTAAAATGATCATGTATGAATGTTTAATATGCTTCGTTCAATTGTTACAGCGTATGAAATTTATAGTTTAGCATAATATGGTTCTTATGGACTTTTATGCTTAAGACTATTGAAATTCTATGATTGATGTTGTGCATGGTATGTTATATCAGTAGACCTGATATAGTCTAATTGGGACCCATTATGGGGTTGTTGCGGTGTTGCTCTGTTGAAGTTACAGAGCACTGCTAGCTATGGTTTAACCGAGTGTTGATGCTTGATAGTAGCATTTTATTGAATCCATTTATTGTATTTCTAGCTTGAATCATTGTTTGAAACATTGGAGTTGGAATGAAGGTTCAGGTATGAATGTTCGGGAATGGAGTTGGAATGAAGGTTCCATTCCTATAGAAATCAATGTTCTAAGTAACATTGTGCATCAATGGAAGTCTGGGCTAAGTCTCTGAAACTCATAAAAGTTTCTAAGTATGAGGGACTGCAGAGAATTTGGTTGATCTGGGTTTGGATATGCTATTGGTATGATTTTGTATCTAGGTTGGATACAATGTGGGACTCGGCAAATGTATCCAGGAGTCTGGACATCTGAGTTGATTGCCCTTGTGCATGTTTGGATATGCGCCGATAAGCCGCATAAGCACCACGTGGGTGTCGTGGTTAGCGTGGCAAAGCTACATGGGTATCACATGGGTGCCACGTGGCAGCATTTATTGACGTGGCAGGAGCTAAATGGTCAATCTTCGAGAGGGAATAACTTTCAATCCAGGAGTCAGATTGAGGTAAAATTTATATTGCCAAAAAGCTCTCCACGAGCTGAATGCAGAGTTGTTCCACTAACTTTGGGAAAGAAGAAATTTTGTAACCCCATTTCCATAAAGAGGCCTTGGAGGTCAGGTTGATTAAAAGTAACACCTCCCATCTACCTAGGATGTCAAAGGGGTCGGGAGGGAGTGTTACAACCAATATATTTACTATGTCAAATGCTTGAGTGCTTTCTTGTCCTACATTTTCCCATTTCTCCTTCTCTATCATTTTATTGCAGGCAGCAATTATTCTCAAGATTCAACAAGCATGATGGGTATGTCAATGTGGTTTATCCTCAAAAGGGGTGATGATAATGAAAATGATAGTGAAAATAGATAGAAACCCAATGAGAGATCAACACCCTTGTGGAAGTATGTGACAAAGTTTAGGGGAGGGAAAGGGGGTGGAACCACAAAATTTATAAGCTCCCATAGTCATAAAACTTACAGAGGTTCTTCCCTCAAAAGGGGTACATAAGATGAGACAAGTGGGAGGGTGCATGGTTGTCATCCCACCAAACATTCCCAAAGGAGGGCATGGCCATGCACCCACCCCGATGACCTTAATGCATAATAATGTAGTCTACATGGCGGATCATGCCACCTCACACAGTATTGATGCGGGCAACCTATAGATTTTATGTTGGCTTAATGAAGGAGATCATGTGGAAGTTTATTGCAGTTATGATGTGGGGGTCTAGTCTTCAGGCACTGCAATCAAGCCCATTGCCAGCTTATCCTCCCATCCGGAACACTAATCACGTGGGGATGAGGCCCTTTGTTCTAGGTTGTGGAGGCAATTTTCACGAAGCAGATGTGCATTCAAAGTACCGGGACTTATTGGGCAATGAATTATCATCATGCACGAGCTCCAATCCCTCCATACCGAAATCACTACAGCGGGTGGCTTCCAAGGATCCTGCTTTAAATCCATTTCATGGGCACCTCATTCTCCTTTGTTGTTTCCCTTGTCTTTAAAGTTACTCCCCAGCGTGTCCCCTGGGAGCAGGTGACTTTGTTTACCCTTTCCATGAATGTGGCACCAGTTCTCAATCTCTCTCTTGGTCTATTGCAGTAGGTTTTCGGGGGACTGTCTGTTCATTTTGGAATTCTTTCTTTGGATATTGTCTTTCATCCTGGAAGTCATCTCTACACTTGTCATTTCTTGAGACTTTCGCTCACCTTCCAAGCTCATCCCCTCGTCTGCCAACCCTAGTCTTTGCCACCTCCTCCAATGTAGACTTCTTTCTCTTGAGAAGATTGACTTATCCTTGGTGTATACCTACAATGCGTCATTAGCGAGCATGGAGTCGAAGAGGAGTGACATACTTCAAGAAGCAATGAGGTTCTCGAACCCAACAAAGAGCAAAAAATTTGGAAACACTTCACAAAACATACAGGATGAAATTACATCAGCAAAACACTACATTGTACACAAGTGTGGGTGCTTAACTGATACTAAATTGTTGAGGGAGGTAGCTAACTGGGTACCAGCTACTAAGCACACCAGAGGTAGATATAGTGAGTAAACGTATACAGTTGATATTTACTGGCATCTGAAAATTATGTCAAGACGTATCTTACCAGATCATAATGAGGCTAACGAGGAAATCCTCATCATGTTAGACGAGCTACAACTCTCTATGAAGAACTTGGACACGCTCCTGCATTGTATTGAAGATCATCAATGGTTTGTGGGAAATTGAAAGCTAAGAGATTTGTGTTCCTTAAGATGTTACCCAAGCAGTTGAACCTAAGACAAAAGATATAAGAGCCATCGGCATCATTTTAGATGGTGTGAAGTGTGAAAATTCCTCAAACCAGGAATTCCTACTGCAACACTGATGATATTTCTACTTGTTAGATTTATATGAACAAGTTATTTGCAGTTTCATATGGCAAACATCGAAATACATAAGTTGCAGCCTACACCAATCAAAATAATATGTCGAAACAAGAAACTAAACAATAGAGAAAGATACACAAAAATGACACAGTTGTTTTGGACAAACGTCCCGGGAAAAACCCAATGCGGGAAAACCAGTGCAGCAGATCTGAGGGTTTTTCTTATTAAGCTGAAGTATTTCTGAATACAACTACTGGATGCCCTCCCGACAATCCGATTACAGAGAAAATCACTTAGTAGAAGAAATTGGTGAGACTAATTCACTCTACACTGCAAGTCCCAGCTAATCCGGCCGCTGAACCACGAGTTCCCCAACTACTTTTGCGCTGCCCCTGCGTGGGCCCTGCGTCAGCTCAATTGGGAATCAATTTGCCTTCAAAAGATGTTTCTAGCCCTCCCAGCTCAGAAATGTCAGATTCCTCAGCAAACTCGAACTTTGCGCTAGAAGCTACTGCGTTGTTCTGCATGGGGCCTGCGTGAGCCCTTCTTGGCTCTGCATCGCCCTCTCTGCCCTCTGCGCTACCTCCTTTGT
This sequence comes from Pinus taeda, assembly GCA_000404065.3. NCBI lineage: Eukaryota > Viridiplantae > Streptophyta > Pinopsida > Pinales > Pinaceae > Pinus > Pinus taeda. The sequence continues at coordinate 77,402 of APFE030450922.1, read as the reverse complement.
GTATCTCTCTGCCACTCTACTAAGTATTCTTGGCTCTGGAGAAGATCCTCCAGCCGAAACTTTCTCTGCCCCTCTCTGCGTGATCACTACAAATCACTGTGTTGCCTCTAGCTTTAGCAATTCGATCTGACTAATCAATTCTCTGTGGGTTTTCCAAATGACCCTCAAACTTCTTTAAATAATCTTCTTGTTGACATTCAACGGCCCAGATTAGAAGCTAATCAATGGCTAAGATCATTTATGCTTGATCCTCGTCTTATTCTAGAAGTTACACCCACAATTAGATAAATACCCATTAATTATTTTATTTTCCTAAGTTTAGACTTAGAGTCCCATTAAAAATAATTAATTATTTTTTATAAAACTGCCTCTGGGTGGAATTTCCCAAAACGCATTATGGGTTCCTTGGAACAAGCCTCCCTACAAAATTTGAGACTTAGAGCACATCCAATGCTACCAGAAATCAACGCTCCCTCTTAGTGAGGAATGTGCTCTAGCAATACCTCCCACTGAAGCATCACCCTGACTTCATAACATTGTCCTCTGTGTTGTTGATGTCTGACATGTTGTCCACCAACTACTGCGCAAATGTTGCATCTGTACTGCTGCTAACGCTACCACTGTCAACACTGCATCCGTACTGCAACTCCCTCTGGAATTCTACATTCGTGTTGCTGCTAACACTGTTATTGCCAACTGCCCCTGCATTGTAAACTACTACTGCTACTACATTAGCAACTGAAAAAAATCACAAATTACTGAACAAGTGTTCAGCATAGATGCATCTTGATGTTGAAGATCTGACTGTTGTTAGTCCCATGTTATCCCTCTGAAGCCACTACGTTGTTGTTGCTACTATATTGTGCCTCCCTGCATTGCTACAACTTTGCACTACGTTGCTCAGACTTAGCGTTCTAGCCACTGCATTTGCCGCTCCAACACTCCTCTGCACCATCTGACACTTAGTCCATCCTACTACTATAGATATGGGCTGTCGTAGCAAGGAATTGATCCAAGAGGTGGGCTCCTCAGGAATCCTACCCATCTGTAGCTCTTCTGAACTACAACTCCAAATCAGCGCTCCTCCCTCCTGAAGGTATCTCGGCTGTCATGGAAAACTCCTCCTCCTCGATCTTCGCAAGTGCAGCCTTCGGATCGTACTTCTCATCTTTCTCCTTCTTCTTGAGAGGACACTGTGTTGCGTAGTGACCTAATTCACCACACCTGAAGCATTTGATCTTCGAGACGTCCTTCTTCCACCTTCGCTGCTCTTGCTACCCCTTTGATGCAAGGGTTGCATTCTCATCCTCCTCCTTGGTCTTCGACCCACTATTGCTACTTTCGTCAAGTTTATACTTGACCAAGTCTCTCCTCAACTCTTCTTGCTTGAGAGTTGCCGACATCTCATCCCAATTCGACAAAGTCGACCTACCCAAGATACTCTGGACAAAGACTTGCCACTCATCTAAGATAGAACTGAGGGCCAGTCTAACCAACTCAGACCCTTGAGATGTAAACCCCACAGCTGCTAACTCATCACGGGTCCCTTCAAGCTTCATGAGGAACGGATCTATGCGCTCCCCCTTCTGCATCTGTGCAGATCTCAATTTGTGCTCTAAGTACATCGTCCATTATTCAGAAGATCCCTGATACAACATAGACAAAGCATCTCACATCTCCTTAGCAGTCCCTCTGCTAGCGATGTGACAGAGTACATGATCCTTCACTCCGTCGAGGATCATTCTCTTTGCCTTCGCCATTTCAGCTCGGTACTTCTTCAAAGGATCTTAATCCGCAAGGACAACCACCACGTTGTCGACATATGTCTTGAGAGAATGTTCATCTAGAAGAAATGACATCCTTGCCTTCTAGATAACATAGTTGGATGCTCTGTCCAATCTATCTTGATCCCTCGAACCACTGGTTGCCATATTTGCCTCAAAAATGTGGAACTGCTCCTCCCTGCTTCCTACTGCTGTTGCTAAACCAATAAGAAAACGGACTTCTTGGCGGGAAGTCTTCTAAGGAAAAATTCCCTCACTATGCTTCTATTCTCTTTTGACGTCTTTTTGCCCAGCAAAACAGCCTGCAGAAAAACTGCATCCCACTAACTCTTCCTCATGCTGAGGCTTCAGCATTGTTCCCTCTACCCCTGCAAGATTTTGATCTGGAAGCCCTTCTCTCTGTCGACTCACTCAGAGAGAGATTGCCTCGAAAATTCAGCCCTCCTGGCTTGGACTGTGCAAACCCCTCTGGGGATTCGAACTGTTGCCTCCTACAACTATTTCGATCTCCTTTTCTACTCAGTGTTGGGATCTCTGGCTTTCTTCTTCTTGCTTCACTTACACTACTATGATACCATGTGAAAAGTCCTCAAACCCGGGAATTCCTACTGCAGCACTGATGATATTTCTTCTACTTGTTAGATTTACATGAACAAGTTATTTGCAGTTTCCTATGGCAAACATCGAAATACATAAACTGCAGCATACACCAATTAGATAATATGCCGAAACAAGACACTGAACAATAGAGAAAGATACACACAAATGACACAGTTGTTTTTGGACAAACGTCCCCGGAAAAACCCAATGCGGGAAAGCCGGTGCAGCATATCTGAGGGTTTTTATTATTAAGCTGAAGTATTTCTGAATACAATTACTGGATGCCCTCCCGGCAATCCAGTTACGGAGAAAATCACTTAGCAAAAGAAACTGGTGATATTACCTCACTCTACACTGCAAGTCCCAGCTGATCTGGCAGCTGAACCACGAGTTCCCCGACTACTTCTACGTTGCCCCTGCATCAGCCTCTAAAGCCTTGCATCAGCTCAACTAGGAATCGATTTGCCTTCAGAAGTTGTTTCTAGCCCTCCTAGCTCATATACATCAACTTCCACAGCAAACTCGGACTTTCGCGCTAGAAGCTACTGTGTTGTTCTACGTGAGCCCTTCCTGGCTTTGCATCACCCTCTCTACCCTCTGTGTTGCCTCCTTTGTGTGTCTCTCTGCCTATGCTAAGTATTCTTGGCTCCGAAGAAGATCCTCCAGCCAAAACTCTCTCTGCCCCTCTGTGTGATCACTACAAATCACTGCGCTGCCTCTAGCTTCAACAATTCAATCTAACTGATCAACTCTCTGTGTATTTTCCAAATGACCCTCAAGCTTCCTTAATTAATCTTCTCGTTGATATTCAACGGCCCAGATTAGAAGCTAATCAATGGCTAAGATCATTTTTTATTGATCCTCGTCTTCTTCTAGAAGGTACACCCACAATTAGATTAATACCCATTAATTATTTTATTTTCCTAAGTTTAGACTTAGGGTCCCATTAAAAATAATTAATTCTTTTAATAAAACTGTCTCCAAGTGGAATTTCCCAAAATGCTTTTTGGGTTCTTTAGAATACATGTGCCTAAGCCTCCCTGCAAAATTTGAAACTTAAAGCACATCAGATGCTACCAGAAATCAACATGAAGTATCACATAAGTCCTCACATAATAAAAAAAATTCAGCCTTGACAAAGCTAAACCAGAGTGACAACCAAAACAAAAAGACGGTGCTAAAGGAGAAGTTGTATAGCATCAATATGAACATATCTGAGTCTGCGGCCTCATACTTTACAAGGATTCACCAGGTCCATTATGAACTTTCAGTTGTTGGGGAAGAGGTGGATGAGTTGGATCCTGTCAGAGTATCATTGAAAGGGTGTACCAAGCATTGGGCTACATTTGTGACAAGTATCCTAGCCAGAGAAAAGCTTCCTGATTGAGCCAGATCATGGGACGATTTCACTCAAAAGGAGATTTGGTAGGAATCCATAACTGGTGGACAGAACAAAGGTGGAGATGAAGAGAACCTTGCTCTTGTTGGGAAAGGAAAGAAGGGCAAGGGTAAAGCCAAACAAAACCAGAGTGGGGGAGCATCTTCACAAGGCAAGAAAGACATGAGCAAAGTTAAGAACTTTGCATGCCATAAGTTTGGTCATTATGTCGAATAGTGTCCAAACAAGAAGAAAGGCAAGGGGAAAACAACAATAGTTGCATCTACAAAAATGAATGAATTCGATGAAAAGATTGAGAAGGAAATTGCTCTAGTATCATATCCTATCTTTCTAGCACCATTACAAGAAGGGCATGGTTTGTGGACAGTGGAGCATCTCGTCACACGATAGGATCTTGTGATATTTTCACCTGTATGGGCAAGGAACACAAAGATCTACATGTGGAGCTTGGTGACAACACCAGGTACGCAGTAGAGTAGTGTTGCAGGAAACACCCACCCCCTCGATCAAAGGCCCGAAATGTGATTCGTCATACTAAACGTGTTTCGGAAATTCCGAAATGCAGATCGGGCCAGAAAAAACGGTTCTCGCCCTATCGGAACCATACATTCCGATCCGCGTTTCAAAATTTCTGAAATGCATTTCGTACGGCAGATTGTCCGTACGATCCACGACTGTTCTAGGTCGGATCCGTACAGATCGCAACCTCTTCACCGTGAAACCGGCCATTTCTGCCATGCACGCCACAAATTGGCTCTTTTTTATTTTTATTTTTCACTTTTATTTATTGGGGGTGGGTCCAACTTGGGTTAGGGTGAGGAGTGAAGGGATTAAAAGACCCTTTCATCTCTCATTTGCTCACTTCTATTTTATGAGAGCTTGGAGAAAAGAGGAGAAGAGAGGAGAAAGAGAGGAGAGACTTGAGGAGAGCTTGGAGGAGTAAAGAAGGGCTTCCATCTGCAAGAGCTAAAGAGGTAAGTGCAAACCCCAAACTTCCTCACTTTTTTGTCATTGATTTTTGTATTTTTCTCCTCCCTCTCCTACTCTTTCCCATTCTTTCTACTTGCTCATTTAATTGCAGGTTGTCCACCACCTATATCCATATTCCAAGATGGTGTTCTTTAGGCTTCTATATATCATTCCACTTTTGGTTTTAATGATGGCAAGGGAGAGTAGGAATAGAAGGGAAAAAGAACAAGAGGATAGTGGTCCCCATATGAGTGACCTAATGTATGATGAGGAGGAAGGGAATGAACCTGAAGGGAACACTGAAACACTAGGGGGGGAAGTTGCGTTGACACCCTCGTGGAACTATGTGACCAAACTTGAAGGGGGGAAAGGGTGGTGGAAACTACAAATTTTTGTGCCCTCATGGTTGTCATGGAGGAAAACCATTTAATGGTTCATATACCTGTGTCAGGAGGCATCTTTGTGGGGTGATGGACAGTGATGATAAAAAGGGTGTTGTGGGGATACAAATTTGCGCAAACATTTCAGCTGAACAAAGAAAAAAATACATCCAAATAGAGGAGGTTGCACAACAAAAAAGCAAGAAACAAAAAACTCAGTCTGAATCAAGTGCAACCTCTAGATTTGGTAGCTCATCTCCTCATGGTATTTATGCAAGCTCTGGAGGTAAAAGAACAATAGGGGATTTCCTAAATGTTGTTGGGATAGATGATGTGGATGGAAAGATAGTCTGATTTCTTTGTGTTTGCGGTGTACCATTCAATGTGCTTCGCTCTCCCTATTGGCATGAAATGGTAAAGGCCATCAATTAAGCCAAAAAGATACAAGTCCCCCAACTATGAGAAAGCTAGAACAGTGTTATTAGAAAGAGAAAAAGCAAAGGTTCAAAGAGCTTTGACACATTTTACAAATGAGTGGGTGGATTGTAGGGTATCCATTGTATCAGATAGGTGGACACTGGACAAATATTAGAAACCAACATTTGATAAATGTTCTTGGTGTTTCTGCTAGTGGTGCAGTATTTATTACACGTCATGACTCCTCCTCCATTAGTGCATCTTCCCAAAACATTGCAGATCTCCTATTGCAATTAATCAGAGATGTTGGTCCGAATAATGTGGTTCAACTTCAATTCAAGTGATCACAGATAATGCAGCAAATTGTAACGCAGCAGGAAAAGTTATTAAGCGCACTCATCCACACATCTTTTGGTCTGGTTGCTTGGTGCACACATTCAACCTTTTGATGCATGATATTGTGAAGCATAAAGAATGTGGATGGATTAATGAGCTTTACAAGAGAGGGAAGAAACTCATTAAATTTATCACAGGGAATACAAGGGTAAACTACTTCTATGGCACTTACTCCAAGTTGCAGTTGCTTAAACTTGCAAAAACAAGATTTGCAAGTTATTACCTCACCTTTAGGCGGCTAGTGAAGGTGAGACAAGCTTTAACTAATATGATGACTGTTGAATCATGAAAGGAAATTAACACTGATAGAGATGGTGCTAATGTAGCCAAGGACACTATTCTCAACATGTACTTTTGGTCACAAGTTAAATATGTTTTGCAAATCACCAAACCAATTTATTACATGATTAAGTTTGCAGATTCAGATCGACCAATAATTGGGGAGGTGTATGAGCAAATGGATAGCATGTTGGGGCAGATTAAAGACATTGTTGAGCCTAGAGATATCACCTTGTACAATTATATTCGTGCAGAGGTGGAAAACCGATAAGAAATGCTAAATGTTCCATTGCATGCATTAGCATATGTTTTGACACCTAAATACTATCATCCATCATGGCTTTCAACACCAGCACCTGGGGGGTAGTAGGAGAAAACCACACCCAGATCAAGAGGTTCACGAAAAATATATGATTGCATTGAGTAAATTAGTCCCTGATGAGGAGGAGATTGCCATGGTATGGAGACAATTGAGCAACTATACGCTTAGCACTAGTCCATTTGGGAGCATGCATGCAATTAGGGATCGAGAGACTTTTTCTTCTCTTGAGTGGTGGAACATGCATGGAGGTGCTACTCCACTTCTACAGACTTTGGCATTATGGGTGCTATCACAGATGGTAAGCACTTCTTCTGCAAAGAGGTGTTGGAGCTCTTATTCTTTCATCCACAGTGTTGAAAGGAATACGTTGAGTTTAGATCGGGCAGAGACTTTGGTTTATGTTCATTACAACTTGCAATTGTTGTCCCATCACTGTGATGATGCAAAGCATAATAAAAACCTTAAGGTTTGGGACACGAATCCAGAGGAGCCCAATTTGGAGGATGGAGTGTTGCGATTAGAAAAATTAGAGGAAGCTCTTTTCTAGGTATGTCCATTGTGGTATGAATTTCAAAATTCAGTCAATAAGTGTTACGCCCATTGAATTCAAATGTGTCAATTTCGCTTATAAGCATTTCTCTAATTCTTCTTTTTAATTTTTTTTGTTAACTAGTGGTTTTTTTTGTATGAATTTTTTGAGCGATTCCAGGATGATGATGATCGAGTTGAGATGCCATCCCCATCAGGTTCCATGTTGAACAGCAGGGGGTTCGTCTTCATCAGTTTCAGTGACACAACTTCCACAGGCACCATCTTCTTCATTGCCACCACATGGAGGCCCACCGCCACGTTCTCTTCGTGGTGAAAGGAGGAGAGATTAGTAGATATATTCACAATTTACTACTTTTGTCATAGATTAATCATTAGACTTGTAGGCTTGTTGTGAATCTGAACCTTTTTGTCTTGGTGGTGGCCAAATGGCCTATTATGTAAACATTATTATTTGAATTTTGGACATGACTAATGTTGACAGTTGCTCACTTGCTAGATAATATGCTTTATGTTTTATAATATGCTTAAAAATTTGATGTATATTTGTATTTGCTAGAATATAAATGGTTGATGCTCGAATAATTAATCACTGATATACAATGGAATCATGGATGCCATATCTATCTTGATTTATGTAAAAATATGCATGCTTTCATGTCTTCTACAACTAATTTGGTATTCGGTATGTTTGGTTTGAATATAAATGCAAAAAAAATATAAATAAATACATATATATATATATAGTAGATGCTTCCGATATGCTTCGCTTCTGAGATTTTAAAAAATGACGCTTTCGCGTCCCTTCTTCCAAAAAACATCCTCGTTTCGTCCCCGCTCCGTGCAACATTGCAGTAGAGGGCATTGGCAACAACAATACCAACTAGACTCAAGGATTCTTATGGAGGTGAAGAAGGTGATGTATGTACTTGCGCTAAAAAAGAATTTACTCTTAGTTTCAGCCATCGAGGACAAAGGACGTGTGGTCAATTTCATGGGAGATGAGGTAGTTGTCAAGCTGAAAGCGATTGATCATAACGTGAGGCGAGTTATACGCAACAAGGAGAAAAACCTATATCTGTTGAGAGTGATAACCAAAGTGATATTTGGCATAAGACGATGGGACATCTACACTACATGGCTCTAACACTGTTACGGGAGATGGTCATTGGTTTTCCGAAGCTCAATGTGGAGCCAGATGGTGTGTGCAAAGGATGTGTGCTTGACATGCATGCTTGTTGCTGAAAAATCTAGCAGGCCTTAGAGAGGAGTACCCTACAAGGCTATTACTAGACAAAGTAACGACAATGGAGGAATTCCGGTATATCTATGGTCACCTAATAGATATTCTAGGTTTCAAGTATGAGGTGACCTAAGGGATTCTAAGAGCAAGACACATCTTAAGTACAAGGCTCCAATCCAAAGTAAGGGCAATTCGTTTTCCTTGGAGAGGCCAAATTTATGCACACAAAACCTAGGACTTGATTAGTGGGTTGAGAGTTGGGGTGGCCAAAGGTCAAGATGAAGAGAAAGGGTTTCCCACAATATATCTTAGCAAGTTCAAGGCACATAAAACCCTCAAAAAACCCCCAAAGTTGAAGCTAAAAGTAAACTAGGGTTTACCTTAGGGCAAAGAAATTTATGGACAAAATTGAAGTGAATACCTACCAAAAGGGGTGATTTTGTGGCAACCACTATCCTCTTGATATTTTGACTCCAACACTGAAAATTCCTCTTCCCTAGGAATTTACACCAAACCCTAGCTTGGTCACTTGGCCTTAAAGGGGACGAACTAGGTCAAGAGAGGGAAAGAGAAAAGTTTGTGGATATGATGTTGAATTGATCACCAACAAGGAAGGCCAGTGTCTAGTCCTAGGGTCAATGGAGTCTATGGGTTTTTAAAATTGATTTTATCTTGCAAAGGAGTAAGGATATTTTGATGCCCTAGCATCAAAACCTTAACTATCACCTTTGTGAGGGATCAAAGATCACTTGGGAGAGCTAACATGAGATCACCAAGGGGATTTCCATTCACATATCATACTATGAGTAATGCATGCAATGAAATGACCTAGTTTCCTTTCAATTGATATTCAACAAAATTAAGGCACAAAATTTAACCTATATCGTCAATTCATTCCATACATTAGACATGAAATCAGATGGATTAGGCTTTACCAAAAGTGAGGCAAACTCCAACTTGTACTATGTACTTGTTGATGGTGAGCGACTCATCTTGGCCCAATATGTTGATGATCTCTTTTTGATAGGATCAGAGAAGCTCATAGGGATGTGCAAGGAGGACCTTGCTTCGGAGTTCAAGATGAAGGAGATTGGCTTGATGCATTACTTCTTGGGATTGGAGGTGTGGAAGCAGCCAAGAAAGATCTTCCTTAGGTAGGGCAAGTATGCAACTGAGATTTTGAGGAGATTTAGGATGGAGGATTGCAGGCCAATGTCTACACTTATGATGACCAACATGAGGAAGCTACGTGCTTCTAAGGGAGAGTCGGTGGATCCCACCTTGTACAAACAATTGATCAGGTCCTTGATGTATCTAGTCAACACTAGGTCGAATATTTGTTTCTCTATGAACACACTCAGCGAGTTCAAGGTGGAGCCAAGGAGGGTTCATAACTTCATTGGATGGCAACAAAGCATGTGCTCAAGTATCTCTGTGATCTAATGGAGTATGGACTAAGGTTTGTCAAAGTTGGTGGAGTGGAGTTGTAGGGCTACTCAGATTCAGACTGTGCAGGGAGTGCAGTAGACATGAAGAGTACTTCAGGTTGTTGTTTCAACTTGGAATAAGTTATGATCATGTGGTATAGCAGGAAGCGACATCGCTAGCACTTAGCTCAGTAAAGGTCGAGTACATGGCAACAAGTTTGGCGATTTGTGAGGCCATATGGCTTCGCAATATACTTACAAGATTATTTGGTCTCGAGATGGGGCCCATTGTGATTCATTGTAACAATCAAAGTTGCATTAAGCTCTCTGAGAACCCAGTGTTTCATGATAGGTCCAAGCACATAGAGATCAAACACTACTTCATCAAAGACAGGATCCAAAGAGGTGTTGTGACATTGCAATACATCTCCACAAAGGAGCAAGTAGTAGATATTCTCACCAAGTCTCTAGTGAAAGGGAAGTTTGTGTTTTACAAACAAGTTGGAGGTGGTGGAGAATCCCTTCCTTGCTAAGAGGGAGTGTTGATTTTGTAGCCTCGGCAGGTTTTCTACATTAGCTTTGTGTCATAGCATGTACAAGATATTTGATTGCCTCTTTAACTGCTTACTTGGTGGAGTAAATGATATTATGATTTCTTTCGTAAATTTAACTTAGGAAAAAAACAATAATTAATCTAATTAGTTATTGTTGACTATTAGGACAAAGTTCTAAGGATAAACAATAAAATTATTTAAGTGACTTAGATATAATGTCAACACTTGGTCTCAAGTGAGTTTTAAGATTTAATCCTAGCCATTGATCACCTAAGGGATTAGGGTTAGGGATTTTGACTTTATGAAATTATAAAATAAGCCTAAGGGAGAGGTGAAGACACACAATTATGGAGGAAGCGATTTTCTCTAGAGCGAGAGGCTTGACTAGACTGAAGAGAAATATAGAGAAGTGCAGCAGGGAATTTTGTGAGAAATTCAGGGAAGTTGAGTTCAAGAAAGAGGAAGATCGAGTTGCTAAAAATGAGGGTTGAACTGTGGAGAAGGCCGAAATATCCAAAGAGGTTGATTTCTCAAGTGTGCAGGTGTTGTACAAGGTGAGAAAAAAGGGGGCCAATTTGTTCGTGAGACTAATTCTCCAAGGCGAGTTTCTTCAAGAGAGTCGATTTCTTGAAGGCCGATTTTCCCAGTGGGGCCAAGTTTCTAGGTTTCCAAAAGTTTTATTTTTCTATGGATTCTCAGTGGGTCTAGGCCCAAATTTTAGTCAGAAATTTAATATGAAGGAAGATTTTGTTGGGTACGAATTCACTGTTGTAGTGTGATTGATCTTTCTTATTTATTTCAGCTACATTTGATTTTTAAGTTAATATACCAATGTGTTTATTTTATCAACAATTTCATAAATATCTGAGAAAAACATTTTATGGGTTTTTAAATAAAGTGTTTAAGTAAAGTGAATCAGATCTGGTATAAAAGAATTTAACAATAGCCTTTATGGCTTTTTGTAGGCCTTATATTATTTGGATGATGTAAAACTTTAGTTTTACCCTTGGTCTGGTTTTCGAAGTGGCAGACCCAAGCAAACCAGAATTGGTTATAATGTTCTATATTAATGAATGAACAGACTTAATGTTTTATATATATAATGAATATGAGTATACCTAATCTGGTGGTTAGACAAATGTTTTTTTTTCACAAAAATGAGAAGATTACATCAAAAATCCACACCTAGCCCCGACGAATATCTAGGAGATGAGATACATATATGCTTCCATAGACTTGTCCTCCAAGGAGGGAAGAATAGTTAGATCTGAAGAAGACAAAAAAGGCAATATGACAACAGGTATACACCTTGCAGAAGCATCCTAACATGAGGCAAATTTTACATTGAGAAGCCATTAAACAGTCAGTGGAGTGTCCTCATCTAGAGCCCAATTAAGGTCAGGAAGGGGGCTTCCTGTGTACCTATTGTTAACACTTGGTTCCGAGGGCTGATAGTTTTTGGCCTAAAGTTGATCCTGCAGGTCTACAATGTGTTAACGAAGGGCGTCCAGTTCGTCATCTTGATGAGCCATTTTGCACTTTAGATCCTGAATTCTTCCAACAGTAGAGAAATAGTTTTCCATTGGTCCTGGAGTTTTATGATGGTCTCAAGAATGTCCAATTGTAGAGGATCCTGAGTATGTCTGCAACCAAGACACTGGTACCGAGCACCTTCACAGTTGCAGAAGGTCATTTCGAGCAGGCAGAGAGCAAACAGAGTGTGAATTTGGGAGGGAAAGGGATTCAAGTTCAACAAAGCGATACAAGGCAAGGGAGAAAGGTGCAACAAGCACGACAAAGTTCACCAATTTAGGTGAGTTTGAATCCAGCACAAGGGGGGGAACGATAGGACGAAGCAGAGATGGGATTTCTAGGAGGCAGGGTAAGCTACTCAAGACCATAGGATAAGGTTGGAGACATAAGAGAGGCAAGCCAGGCAGAAAGCTTTGCCTAAGAGTAACCAGGGAACACAGTAGGGCGGAGTCCCAATATAAGAAATGACGAAGGAGCCAAACAAATAGACTAGGCCAACATGCCACTCCAAAAACCCAAATTCATCATGTGTTGAAATGATGCAACCAAGAAATACTCGTAGAAAAATCCAAATAAGGCTTCTCAGAGCAATGACAGGGGCTTGTCAATTCCAGAGGCCACCTGATGACCTAGGTCCAACAGAGATCAAGGAGGAGCGAACCTTGAGCTTGGGAGCGTTGATTTGCCATTGAATTATACCTTAGGGTGAACTGTTCACACGCTTCAATGTTAATGAAACCACATCTGAACTTAATTGCAGTTAGACAAAATTTAAAGATAGGCCATTCATAAATATTCTTAACATGTTGCTAGTAGTGTAGTCTTCCTTTCAACCCATAAATACTCAGATCATTACAAGCCAGGTATTAATATTGCACAACCCTTAATTAAAACCATTCAAGAGACTAGGCCATACAATGTCAATCAAATAATCATTGACTAAGTCACATGACACAATGACACGAGACACGAAAATAAAAGTGCCTGACACAAGCCACACCAACCCTGGAAACATGACATAGAGGATACACACACACTAAAAAAATAGCAAATTAGTGAATTACACATACAAAAATAAAATATAGATAAAGATTCAATTTTTTTTAAAAAATAGAAACTAAAACATACATGATGATGATACAAATTCAGTCATACAGCTTTTCTCTTGAGCCTGTTGTCTTGCTAAAACAGTGTTTTTTCAGCATTTGAAGTTGTTGTTGTTAGCTTTTGGTAGCATCGGAAGTGCTCTAGCCTTGAAAATTGGTGGAAAGGATAAGGCACATGAGTTCTAAAGAACCCAGAAACTGTTTGGTGAAATTCCACCTGAATTGTATTTTATTAAAATAATTAATATTTTAATGGAATTCCTAAGTCTAAACTTAGGGAAATTAAATATTAATGGGTATTAATCAAAATATGGATGAGAATGATCTAAAAGGCAGATCAAGTCATGTTTTAATCTTAGTCGTTAATTAGAGATTTAATCTCGGTCATTGAAGACTCAACAGGAAAAGTATAAAATGGAAGCTTGGGGTTCATTTGGAAACACACACACACAGAACTAATTGATCTAGAGTTCGATTTCTGGGGCTAGGAAGCTGAAAAATTCGAACTAAGTGATCATTCTGCAGTAGAGGGGCAATGAGAATCCAGGAGGAGGACTTTCCGGATAATACTGACAAAGAGGAGGAGAGAGCTTGCAGAGAGGCAGCGCAGTAGAAGGGAGAGATGACGTTGGGCCAGTTTGGGCCCACGCAACCTTGACGCAGAGCCAGAAAGGCCAGGGTAGAGGGAAAAGTTGCCTGTCACGTAGAAGTCGGAACTGCCGGAACGGCCGGGTTAGCTGACGCAAAGGGCAGAAAAGGTGACGCAGGGCCAGCCCAGAAGTAGTTGGGGTTAGCCAGTCTTGTTGTCAGATCAACCTGAATTCTGCGAGGTGAAGTGAGGTAAAACTCGCTCAGATTTTCCGCTAGTATTTTCTCTGTAAAGGATTGCTAGATGAACATCCTAGATTTGTATTCAGATATTTCTCCTGCATAATAATAAACCCTCAGAACTATTGCACCAGTTTTCCCGCATTGGGTTTTTCCAAGGACTATTATGTCCAAAAATAAGTGTGTCCTGTGTATCTTGTTCTTTGCTCTGTTTTCTGTTTCATGAGATCAAATATTAAATTAGTGTAGGTTGCAGAAGTAATTTGCTTCAGTATTTAGAAGAATAACTTGATGAATGTAACTTAAAATCAAGTAGGTGAAGTAGATTCAGATTTGCTGTAGTAGGGGTTCCTTCGGAGTAGGAATTTTCATATGGTATCAGAGCATTGATTTTGAAACAGGGAGAGCAAATCCAGTGCTGAGCAGTGAGGCCAAAAGCTGCACTTGGCAGCAATTCGAATCCCCTTGAAGGGATTGTGCAATCCTTGCTAGGAAGAGATCCGAGGAAATCTCTCTCTAAGTAAGACAACAAAGGTACGATTTCCAATTCGTGAGTTCGCAGAGGCAGAGGAAATGATGCAGAGCCTCAACGGAGTGCTTGAAGGGCACAGTTTCTGCCGAGGCAGAAATCCGCTAGAAAAGAATGAAGACACATAGAAGGGGAATTTCTCCTCAGAGAACTTTCCGCCATAAAGTTCAAATTTCTCAATTGCTGAGCAGCTGAGTAGTGCTAAGCAGTGACTAGGAGTCAGTTCGACAGTTGGGTGAGATGGCATCGCATGGGCTCAGAGACCAGGACAGGTTGGAAGGTGCTTCCAACTATGTCATATGGAAGACCAAAATCTTAGCTGTTTTGGAGGAATATGATCTCGAGGCCTACCTCAAAAGTGTTGTAGTTATTCCTGCTGTCAACGATCAAAAGAAGAAGTGCAAGGTCGAGCAAGGGAAGGCAAAGAGGCTCATTCTCGATGGAATTCAAGATCTTGTGGTCTCACACTTGCAGGGCAAGGATACAGCCTGAGAGATGTGGGAAGCCTTGTCTTCTCTGTGTAAAGGCTCTTCCAAACAGCGGAAAATGTATTTAGAGCAGAAGTTGCAGTGGACTTTGATGCAGAAAGGAGAAGGGTTGAACCTCTATCTTCAACGTCTTCAGGACACCGCAGACCATCTTGCTACAATGGGGTCCACTCCTCAGCCAACCGCGATGGTGAGGATAGCCCTAAATGGAGTCTCGGGTGAATGGCAAGTTTTCGACCAAAGCATATCCGGCAGCAAAAAACTACTTTCATGGGAGGAGATGTGGGCGGCTCTTCAACAGGAGGAGTTAAGGAGGGACTTAATGAAGATCAACCTCAACGGCAGCAGTGGGAGTAGCACAAAGACAAAGGAGGAGGAGGAAAACGCAACTCTAGCATCGAAGGGATAGCAGAAGCCGAAGCGAAAGAAGGACATTTCGAAGGTGAAATGTTTCAGATGTGGCGAGATGGGTCACTTTACATCTCAGTGTCCTTTGAAGCAAAAGGATAAGGATGAGAAGCATTATCCAAAGGTTGCAGCCGCAAAGATAGGCGAGGATGAGTTTTCCATGAGTGCCCATGCATCTCCAGGAGGGAGATGGGGCGATATTGAGTTGTAGTCGAGAGGACTACATGTGGGCATGATCCTTGAGGAGTCCACCTCTTAGATCAATTCCTTGCTGCGGGGGCCCAAGATTCAGCAGTAGCGAGATGGACTTAGTGGCAGATGATGCAGTGGAGTGTTTGGAGGACAGATGCAGTAGCGAGATGGACTTAGTGGCAGATGATGCAGTGGAGTGTTTAGAGGACAAATGCAGTAGCTTGGGACCAGAGACTGATCGGCGGAGAGCAAGGTTGGCAGCAGTGCAGTTGGCACAGTGCAGAAGTCAATAGCAGTGCAGAAGATTCAGAGGGTCAGAGACTAGTAGCAGTCAGATTCCAATATTCATGGTATTATGTTGAAAACAGTTAAATTCAGTTAATTTTGGATGTTTTTTAGTTGCTTCTCTCAACAGCGGAGTTGCAGTACGGATGCAGTGTTAGCAGTGGCAGTGCTAGCAGCATAGCAGATGTAGCATTTGAGAGGGAGTTGTAGTACAGATGCAGCAGTGGCAGTGGCAATGTCATGGGCAACAGTACAGTAGCAACAGCAACAGCACAATGTTGGTGGCAGCAACATTAAAGAAAGGAGGTGCTTCAACAACAAAGCAGCATGCAAGTGGACATTGTTGCTAGAGCACTTTCCTTGCTAAGAGAGAGTGTTAGTTTTTGGTAGCATCGAAAGTGTTCTAGCCTTGAAAATTGGTGGAGAGGCTAAGGCACATGAGTTCTAAAGAACCCAAAAACCGTTTGATGAAATTCAACCCGGATTGTACTTTATTAAAATAGTTAATATTTTTAATGGAGTTCCTAAGTCTAAACTTAGGGAAATTACAATATTAATGGGTATTAATCAAAATATGGGTGAGAATGATCTAGAAGGCGGATCAAGTCATGTTTTAATATTAGTTGTTGATTAGAGACTTAATCTCGGTCGTTGAAGACTCAACCAGAAAAGTATAAAATGGAGGCTTGGGGTTCATTTGGAAACACACACACGGAGAGAACGAATTGATCTGGAGTTCGATTTCTAGGGCTAGGAAGCTAAGAAATTCGAACTAAGTGATCATTCTGCAGCAGAGGAGCAGTGAGAATCTGGAAAGAGGACTTTCCGAAGAATACTGACAGAGAAGCGAAGAGAGCTTGCAGAGAGGCAGCACAATAGTCGAGAGAGTTGACGTTGGGCCAGTCTGGGACCACGCAGCCTTGACGCAGAGCCAAAAAGGCCAGCGTAGAGGGAAAAGTTGCTTGTCACGCAAAAGCCAAAACTGCCAAGAACTGTTGAAACTGCCAAGTTAGCTGACGCAAAGTGCAAAAGAGGTGATGCAGAGCCTAAACGGCTAAAGCAAGGCCTACGCAAGGCCAGCACAGAAGTAGTCAGGGTTAGCCAATCTTGTTGTCGGATCAGCCGGAATTCTATAGGGTAAAGTGAAGTAAAACTCACTCAGATTTTCCGCCAGTATTTTCTCTGTAAATGATTGTTAGATGAGCATCCTAGATTTGTATTCAGATATTTCGCCCGCATAATAATAAACCCTCAGAATTGTTGCACTGGTTTTCCCACATTAGGTTTTTCCGGGGACTATTGTATCCAAAAATAAGTGTGTCCTATGTATCTTGTTCTTTGCTCTGTTTTTTGTTTCATGAGATCAAATATTAGATTAGTGTAGGTTGCAGAAGTAATTTGCTTTAGTATTCAGAAGAATAACTTGATGAATGTAATTTAAAATCAAGTAGGTGAAGTAGATTCAGGTTTGCTGCAGTAGGGGTTCCTTCGGGGTAGGAATTTTCACAGTTGCAACCCCACTTCTAACAGATGGAGCACTAGTAAACCCTAAAGAAAATGAACATCAGGTGTTAACATCAATGGGGGCATTCCTCCCTTTCCTTTGACCTTTTCCAGCTACCCTTGATGAGTGAGCCATAATTTTTGTGAAATGAGGAAGACAATGGATTGTTGTAGGAAAAAACTTGAAGATTGGTGGACAAATCCACTTGCCTGGAACTTGAAATCCTTGCTAACACTACACAATAATCCTCAGTTGCACTCCAAAACATCTCACACCAACCTATTGAGTGAAATGAGCTCTAATGAAAGGGAAATGTGTTTTCATGGGTCACGGGCCTCTTTATGGGGGCCATGGTCAGGGCACATGTCTAATACATGTTTGGAACGTGTCTTGCAAGTAAGACACGTGCCTTTAGCTTCATAACATCCACTGTTACATAAGGACCACGTAGTTGTTGGTCGTGTTCCACGAACACTTCCACTTACTCCTACTCTTCTTCATAGATCACAAAAAGTAGTAGTTTCTCGTGTCAAGAGGAAAGCTTGGTAGATATTAGATTTCATTTTCTTTTTCCTAGTTAGAAATTAGAAGTACTATGTAGAACTTAGTGATTTGTCTTTATTATGGTTTATTTTGTAAACATTATATGATAGTTTAAGTTTGAACTTTGAACCTACATTTGAACTATTGACTAAATCTTACAACACTTTGGTAATGAATCCAATGCTCTATTTCATCTTGTGGTTGATGTTATCTATTACAATTTGATGATGACAAATTTTATATGTTGAAGCTTGAAGGTTGATGATTAATTGTTTGATGACAATGTCAAAAGTTATAACTACTAGAAGAATGATGTTATATGTGTACTAAATGGTTGATGCTTTAATGATCATCAACAATACAGCAGTTAAATCTAGTTCTCATGTTTTCCGCAGTTGATTAGAAATTCTACATGTTTTTTCTAAATAAACATGCACCAATTTAGAATATTAAATTATGTATTACATAAAAAACACTCTCGAAATGCTCTGCTCCCGGAATCTTTTTCTAAACTACGCTTCTTGCTTCCTACTCCCAGCAGCGTTGAGCCAAACCCTAGGAGTTTGTCCTTAATGATTTGTTGTTCATTGAATTGTGGGGGGGTTTGGCTATCCCTCTAAAAAATAGGCTCTCAAACATTTGATTGATGCTCATAAACCTCACATACTTTTAATTCAAGAATCAATGGAATCTGGGAAAAATATATGAATTATAGAAGCTCCTTTCAATGTGGGAGTTCATTCATTAAGATGCTAGATGAAAATTTGGAGGTTTGACTTCAAGGTGGAGAATGTAACCTTTCAAATGTTCTAAACACTGGGCCTTTGACCTAGGTCTTGGGATGATGCTCTACTCTGGAGTTTTGATTAGATTTGTCATTTGTCAATATTTATGGACCATAACAAGAAATAATTCATTTCTAGGGAAAAATTTTCAACTTGAGCCTGCTAGGTCATGGTCATGTCATGGTGGGTGTTGACATGAATTTTTCTATTAGTAATTCAAAGGTCTAGGAGAAAAATGCTATTGTGGAACAACTCTTTGATTATTTTGTTCAAACACTTGATGAGAACGGATTATTTGATGTGGCATTAATAAAACTCCAATGGACTTAAAAGGGCTAATTTGGAAAGGATTTCAAAATGCCTCGATAGTTTACTTATGACCAAGGGATTTATGCATGACTTGTGGAGGTTAAAGCAATGGGTAGGGACTAGGGGGGTTCATATCACCTTCCCATTTTCCTAAAAATTGCAAGGGTAGGGGAAAATCCACCCAATATTTTTAAATTCAATCCATAGTGATTAGAATAATTTGTTGACTTAATAAAGTCTCATTGGGCTTCCACGGGATCTTGGATATGGTGATCAGGTGCGCCGTTAAGGCACTCCTAGATATTTAGTGAACCCTTCAATTACCCACCCTATTCGGGTGTTATTCTTGGACATGACCGTGATGTAGCCTCACCAATGCCAAACTTACAAAAAAAAGTCTCATTAGGCTCCTTACAATAGGGAGCTAAGAGGGTCAACAACAATCTATTTTGAGTCCAATCTTAAAAGTGTAAAGAAAGGTGTTTCAAAATGAGCTTATGAGAAAAACTTTAAGGAAGAAAAGGAGTTAAATGAGATAGAAGAAAAACTAGAAGGAGTTCTCTTTCAAGATTCTACTGACTTCTTTGCAAAGGAACACAAGGCTCAAATTTTGAAAATGGAAAAAAGGAGGAGGACATTAATAGATATCAAGGAAGCATCTTAGAGGATGAAAAGTAAATCCTTATGGCTGGAGAAGGGTGATGAGAACACTAAATTTTTACACCAGTTCACAAACCATGGAAAAAAGGAAAAGGACATTATTAGATATCAAGGAAGCATCTTGGAGGATGAAAAGTAAAGCCTTATGGCTAGAGAAGGGTGACGAGAACTAAATTTTTCCACCAGTTCACAAATGTAAAGCCTTGAATTTGAAATTTCTAATAGGATATAAACATTCAGAATATCAAAATTTATCAATTTGATGTTGAGTACCTACCTGGGGTTTCTGTGGTTGACGATGCTTCTGATTTGCTCCAATTCCCGCTCCCGTTACCAAAAGACAAAAAACCTCCCAGCCAAATTGGGTACAATCTCAGTACCCAGCTTGAAAATACTTCAAATTCGAAGTAATTTAGCCCCCATGCCCAGAAGCTTCAAGAACAACTGCTCAGTTCTTCGTCTTTCTCTTGTAAGTTCCTCCTCTGCCTCTCTCTGTATAAAACTTTCTCCCCCCTGTTTCTGCAGTCCTTTCCTCCTTTTATACTCAAGAGATTACCCCACCGCTTCCCCATTTGTCCACCGCTTTTAATTTGATAAGCTCAAAAATTGCAGAGGCAGTCACCGCCTTCTCTCCTCCCGATTTGCTGACAATGCCCTTTTATTTATAGTGATCTCTTTTATCATAATATTATGTTTCCCTTTTTTTGTTTGAATCAGATTATTTTCATGGTACTATGGTTTTATATATACTTCTCTTTATTATATGTATTACTTTCCTTTGATTTTATAGAATACGTAATTTCTTTTGTTAGAATAATATATATATTTCTGTTGGTTTGAAACGCGTCGGCCAAAAAATTCTCTCATGTGATTTCTACCGAAAGGCTTTGTTTAATATATATATTATAATTCTTTTGTACATAATTCCTTTTGTGTATAGTTCTTTTGTATGTAGCAGGGTACATAATTCCTTTGTGGTGAGTTCACTACAGTGCATTTATCTTTAGTTTTATATAGTAGAATTATGATATATTATATATATATATACTATATATTATGTTCCTTTGATTGAACGGCTGCGTCTGCGGAGGTATTTGGTAGAACGTTGCGGCTGCATTAGTTCTTTCGTCTCTGCATGAGCAAATCTGCGGCTCCAGACTTGCTTCTATGTGGTGCTCTTCTTAAGCGTTATTTCTTTCGGCATTCTCCATAACGATCACCGATCTCAGACCTGCAAAAATAGATCTGTGAGCAAGTCCTCCTTTACATGGGCATCTCTCAATCGAGTGGTTCATGAAGTGAAAGTCGGTGATTTATTTTTATCTGGAGCAGGATTTGATTGTCGATTTTTCCTACTAGGGTTTCTTGCAGATTAAAAGACTTACGAGACTCTGCTGCTGGGTTCTAGATCTAATCTTTTGCGGCTAAATCTGGATCTAGATCTAATCTTCTTTGCGGCTGGGTTCTAGATCTAATCTTCTGCGGCTAGATCTAGATCTAATCTTCTGCCTTATTTCTCTATGGCTGGGTCTCGACTTTTTACGGGCAAATATGGCTCCCAGCTTCGCGAAAATAGTTTTTGGCTCAGTTCCGTCCGCTTCTGGAGGGAAAGCTCCTGCCTATATTATTAGTGAAGCCCCAAGTCCCACTATCCAGGTGGTCCAAGCCTCACTCGATGAGGCTTTGAAATTTTCTGAAAGTGCCCTAATCTACCGGTTCAATGGTTTTTGGCCGCGGTTAACAGCTCTCCACAATTGGATCTCGAAGGTATGGAAGCCTATCATTTCTGATGAAATTAATATCTACCCCTGTGCTAGGGGTTTCTTTATAGTAGATTTTGAAAATCCTGAAAGCAGACAATGTATTCTAGATTCCAGCCCTTGGTTTTGGGAAAACTCAGGTCTATTCATGAAGCCATGGAACCCATCATTCAATCCCTCAACAGCAGTCATAACTTCAGCACCAGTTTGGGTGAGATTGCCAAGCCTACCCTTACATCTCTGGAATCTCTCCTCGTTAAAAGCCATTGGAAATGCAATAGGGAAATTTTACTGCAGGTGCCCAGAAACAGAGGAATATGCCAGAACCACCTATGCACGCATCTGTGTGGAAATGGACTTCCGCACCGGATTCCCCGCTGAAATCTAACAAGTAAAGACTATGTGTGGAACGAAAAACTCAATTATGAAAGTGTCCTCTTCAGATGTCGATCCTGCTTTGAGACGGGCCATCTAGCCAAAAATTGCCCAAAAGCCTCCCAAAAAAATTCCGCTAGAAAAAACCACCACAGATCTACATGGTGGGAAGGAGTACAAAAAGAACACTACACTGTCATCAAAGAAAAATACTCTAGAGAAAACTCTGAATCACAAGAAAGAAACAACTCTCAAGACAAGCAAGGAGAAAGCCCCGCCCAGCAACAAAAAAGTGAACTCGACAACCCCTCAAGCATCAACAGTTATGAGGATTCGAATGCCGCACAAAATAAATCTTCATTTAACAGCAAAGCAAATCTCCTAGACCAAACTTCTTCTCCGTCTATCTTCAAGAGGACGAACACAATAGATCGCGAAGCTAAGACACCAATGTCCCAAGAACCAGAAGAGATGAAGGAAATGCAAGATACAGGAAGTTGGAAGACCGTAGAGAAAAAAAAAGAAAGCTACAACGTCAATCTCGCCAAAAAAGACGAGGAGCTAGACAATTAAAAACTAAGAAAATTATAGGTCCGATAGACCAATTTGGTCTCAATGGACGTTCACCACCACCATCATCATCATCATTATGGTGGTGGTACATATATCACGATACAATCGGTAATAATCGTGAGTGGTGCAAACAGCGGGTTTTAAAGGCGATTTTTGGTTTTTGTTTGTCATTTTTTTTAGACAGTGGGCTTGTTTAAGAGCTGAGGAGGAGAGGAAGTCGACTACAAAGGCAGAGGAGGAGAAAAACGAAATTTTAGCATCCCAAGCAAGAAAAATTCGAGTTTGGACCAAATTTCTTCAGCAAAGCGTGGTTTCCAAGTTGGGCACCAAATTTGGCCTTTTTTTTCTTGTTTTTGCTTGGGTTTCTATAACCCATTGATTATCAATGATTTTTGAGTGGATTTGATTGTGTTTTACTTTTCATTTTTGTTGCATAGAGTGGAGAAGGTTCATTTTGGTAAAAAATGCAGAAACTTGATTGTTAGAATTATAAGTTTAATTTCTTCTTGTGCTCTAATTTTTGCATCATTTTTGTTTCGGTTTGAATATACATTTTTTCCATTATTGTTGCATTAAGTTGAGGCTTTTTTTTGTCAAAAATTCAAAGTGTTGTATATAAATTTTATATTTATTTTTTTAACTTGCAATTCTTCTTGTGCCTTAGGTTCAACTTCAAACTTCATCTTACATTAAAACTCAAGAGTTAAACCAAGTTACAAACATGCCAAGGAAATTGGACCCTCTATGAGAATTTGGTGAACCTAATGGAGGGTTTGACAGATCAAACTTGACTTGCAAGTTGTGCGGACATCATATGACAGCCTACAGGGGGTCATACAGATTGAAGTATCACTTTGCACATATCTTTGGACATGAGGTAGGGCCTTGCATCAATACAAATTTGGAAATCATTCGAAGAACCCTCAGATCATTGGAAGAAATAGAGCAAACCAAATTGTCCAAGTTAGCTCTGAGGAGTCAACTAGCAAGGAATAGAGTGTTAGGAGGTGAATATGAGAGTGGCACTGGCTCTATTTCAGCATCAGTATCTACAACCAACCATGTAGTTGCCTCATCATATTTTGTTCTTAGAACCACGTCTGGTTCACAACTATCAATATCTTCAATACTTAAAAAAAAAAAGAGAAAGAAGAAGCTAACAAGTTGTTGGGCAAGTTTCTTCTTTGGAGTGGTATTCCTTTCAACGTTGCGAGGAATAATCCATTTTTCCAGCTTGTTACTGATGTTATTGCAATTGTTGGCCCAGGGTACAAAGTCCCTTCTTATGATGACTTTAGAGAGGTTGCATTCTTCAAGATGAAAAGATTGACTGCACCAAAAGATTAGAGGAGTTTAGGGCATCATGGGCACACACAGGATGCATTGTGATGTCAAATGGTTGAACCGATCAAAAGGGGAGAAGCCTTATAAACTTCTTGGTTAATTGTCCCAAGGGGACAATGTTTATGAAATTTGTTGATGCATCTGCACATATCAGAGATGCAAAATTATTATGTGATTTGTTGGATGTGTTTATTTTGTTTATTTTGGAGGTGGGTCCAGAACATGTTGTCCAAGTCATAACGGACAATGCTGCAAATTATGTTGTTGCTGGCAAGATGCTTATGGAGAGGCATCCTACTTTATTTTGGGCACCTTGTGGTGCACATTGCATTGATTTGATGTTGGAGGACATAGGAAAAATTCGTTTTGTCAAAGATATTGTTGACTCATCAAAAAGCATTACAAAATTTATATATAATTATGCATTTGTGCTTCATTTGATGAGAAAATTCACCAACAACAAGGAGTTGGTGCACCCCGCCATTACAAGGTTTGCCACTAGTTTCATATCTCTTCAATCTCTCTTGAATTCTAAGTGGGATGTGAAGAGAATGCTTCTTTCAAATCAATTGTGTGCTTTGGCATTTAGCCACAAACTAGAGGGAGAGGCCATATGCAGATAAGTTTCATACCAAGAAAGTTTCTGGGTGGAAGTGCAGGAGGTGTGCAGCATTACTAAACCTTTGGTAAAGGTTGTTCGATTAGTTGATGGTGACAAGCCCGCAATGGGCTACTTGTTTGAGGGGTTTCAGAAACAGCTCCTCCTATGGAAAGTGATTGATGAACGATGGAACAACACACTCCATCATCCCATTCATGTTGTAGGGATCTACCTAAACCCCGCATTTGTTTACCCATATGGTTGTTATTTGATACTGAGGTCATCGATGGATTCTTTACCTGTGTTCAAAGGATGGTACCTCTTTAGCAGAACGTGCAGGAATCTCCAAAGAAATGGAGATATACAGGATGGCAGGTGGCACATTTAGCTTTGACATGGTTGTGGTTGATAGGAAGACTAAAATGTCAGGTATTTTTTAGTTTGTTTCAAATGTCATTGTTTCTTCAAGTTCATAGCTTTATACTTTGCTTCAACTTTCAAATTTCATTTCTTTCTTATGTTTATCTTATTTGTAATTTTGTTGTAGATGCATGGTGGAGAAGCTATAGTGCCAGAGTACCCAATCTACAAAGGCTTGCCATTCGAATCCTCGGCCAAACATGTAGCTCCTCAGGATGCGAGTGCAACTGGAGTGTACTCAATCTGCAAAGGCTTGCCACTCGAATCCTCAGCCAAACATGTAGCTCCTCAGGATGCGAGCGCAATTGGAGTGTATTTGAAAAAATACACACCAAGAAGCGCAACAGGTTAAAACTTAAAATATTCCAAATTTCCAATTAATTTTTTGAATTTATTAAATAATATTTTTTTATAATTATTATTTTATGACCCTTGTACAGGTTGGAGTCCCAGCGACTTAATAACATGGTCTACGTCTACTATAATCTTCGATTGTGGGTGATGCAACTTGAGAGAACACCTAATATGGAGGCCATCTCATTGGATGGAAATGACCACACTGTTGCATGGAGGGTTGAGGCCGAGAGGCCTCTCATAGAGTGTGCCATTGATTGGTTAGAGCAGGAGGTAGTGGAGGGGTTTGAGGGAGAGGAGGAGGAGGTGAAACCACCTACCCAGGCTACCCCTGTCACTAGTAGAGGACGTGGTCTACCTCATGTAGCTCCTAGTTCTTCAACTTCTAGAGCACAGCAGAGTCCACTTCCAACTCCACCGCCATCTATATCTAGAGGGAAAGCTATTGCATTTTCTCACAAGAGGGGCAAAGGAAATCAGTAGTATTAGTTATCTAGTTCATTTCATTGTATATGACATTATGACTCATGATATAAGATAAATTATTATATTTTTGTTGATATTTTGAGGCTGAGTTGGGACTCGGGACTTACTATTTAGGACATGATTCATTGTTATGTGTGATGTAGCACTAGAAATGATATTACACATCTTATATATTAGTTCTTTTATCATATTTATGTGTCAATGCATTTATTTTATGTTGTAAATACTTTAGATATTAAAAAAAAATGAATATTTTTGTATTTACCGATTTTTTCCCGATTTTTCCCCTAGCTGATTTAATCCTGATCACGACGTTCGCAACTTTGATATATACTAGTGCAGTGCAGGCGAAGTATGCATATGTAGCTATCATATGCATGTCTTGTGTCATGCTAATATCCCTATGTTCCCTTTAATTCGAGATGGGTCATTACAACAAACTACAAGAAAAATGTCAATACCATATGGAAGTTGAAAATAATGAGGGAAATTGGAGATCAAGCTTCAAAGATCTCTCAAAAGCAGGTGCCACTTATTTCAAAGATCTCTTTCAAGAAGATTACAAGGCACCTATAGCTAAGGTTGTAATAATAGCTACCTTTTTTCCTAGCTTTATCTCAAAGGAAGAAAATGTAAGTTTGATGGCAAAAGTTCCCAAAGATGAGCTACATGTGGCATGGCACTCTTTTCAAAAAGATACAAGTCCTGGATCTGTTGGGTGGCTGATGGAATTTTTCATCGGGTTCTAGGATTTGATGAAGGACCTATTGGGACTCAAAAGAGTCAAGGATGTTTGGGATAATCCTAGCAACCTATAATACAACTTTTATTGCTCTTAGGCCTAAATATGACAATCCATATGGATTTGAGGAATATGGACCTATTTCCTTGTGCAAAATGCATCTATAAAATTACCTCAAAGATAATTGCAAGAAAAAAGGACCTCTTGTCAAAATCTGTTTCTAGCTGGGAGGTAGATATATGAGGCTGTTGGAGTTGCCCAAGAGATTTTCCATGCAATCAAGGTCAAAAAGTTGAGCAGAGCTATGATAGAAGCCAAAAACTTCAGGGCTCTGAAAGGAACCGGATTAGGGAGAGATCTCTTCATTACTCACCTTTTATTCTTTGATGATATCCTACTCCTTGTGATGGTTGTAGAATGAATGCTCTTAATTCAAAGGAGATTATGGATCTATATTGTTTGACAACAACGATGATTGTACATATGAATAAATCTACCATCTTTATGGGTGTAAATGAGGAGAACAGGAAGGATCTCCTAAAAATATTACTTTTCAAGGATTTTAGCCTGCATTTAGGAATAAATTATTTAGGGTTTTATTTAAAACCAAAGGATTACTGGAAGAAGACTAGGGGTAGATTATCTCAAAAGTAGAAAAGAAACTCTAGTACTAGGTCAAATTGGAGTTGGAAGCAATTCTAGTGTATTGGGTGTCGTTAACTATCATATCCACATGAGTGTTAGATAAGATAACAAAACTCGGTTTTAAGTCCCTATGGGTAGGATGTAACAAGAAGAACAACTTTCCCTTGGGTCTCTTGGAAAAGAATTATTGTCCCTAAGACTCAAGTGTTGGGGGGTTGGGGAATTAAGAATATTCATCAACTTTCAAGGTTTTAGCAACAAAGTGTATCAGAAGTGATAGTAGGAGGAGGGCTATGGTTTTAGCAACAAAGTGTATCAGAAGTGATAGTAGGAGGAGGGCTATGGGTTAAAACTATATGGCAGAAATATATTGCACCCCAATCAATGGAAGTTTGGCTCTGACCTTCAAGGAAATCTTTGACAAATGCTTCTATGATTTGGAAGGTAACAATGTTGGCTCTTCCTCTTGTGGGAAGATGACTTGTCTGGAAAGTGGAGTAGGAACTAGACTGAAGATGCATGAGAACCCAAATGTGAGTTGTGATGAGAATTTTAAATTGCCTAGTAGCATGGTGGAAGCTCCTCAAGAAAGAGGGCTATTTTATTTACACCAAATCGCTGGTCCAGTAGACTCCAATACCTTTGCTCAGGAAAAATTAAGCTTCACGGATGAAGAGGGAAAGTGTGGGAAATCTATTGATTCTTTAAAAAACAACCATGTCAAAATCAAAGATGAGGAAGATGAATTAGTTTGTTCAAGGAACTCTGTAAGGGGATGCTACAAGCCAAAACTAGGGTACAAAGCTCTAAGAAAAGAATAAGGGTCCAAGCTTTCCACTGGTGGTTCAAAGAGGCGTGAAAAATTTAATGCCCCTATACAGAAGAAAAAAAAAAGCAGATCATGTGGTTGGTCCTCAGCGAAAAAGTTCCTACATGTAACTTTATGCAGAAGAGGAGCTAGAATAGACCAAGTAGATGCCATTTATGCGAATCCTCTGAGGAATTTATCTCATATGCTTGTTCATTGTTCTTATACTTTAACTGTTTGGAAGGAATTAGAGGCCCAATCAGGTTTAATTAATGCATGAACAAGGAATTGTGTATAAGATTGTCTTTGGCTCTGATGTGTAAATTAAAATCCCCAAGCCAAACCTTACAAAGCACTACCACTCATTACTACTTGGAGGCTATGGCTGGAGAAAAACTCTAGTTTGTTCAAAGATAAAGTCATCCCTCCTCGAATATGTGCTACTCAGAATATCCCTATAGTCAAGAGTCTCAAACAAGTGCAGGATCCAAAACCTTCCAAAATTATAAAAGAAAAGGTCGTTGACAAAACAAGAGCATGGGCATATTTTGATGGTGTTGCTCAGGGGTTAACTTCCAATGGGGGCAACGTGCTCTCTGAGTCTACATTCTGCAAGAATAAAGCAGTTCTGGACAGAAGTACAAACCTGTGTTGATAACATCAGCATCGGCAAAAAGTCGACGAGGGTCCAGAAAACATATTCTCGGAAACATCGACGAAAAAATCAACAACCCGCAGCAAACATTAAAAATTACAAAATATATTCATTTTTTTCAAAATTTTAAGACTATAACGCAGCAGCAACATCAAATAAACACATTGGCACATATATATGTGGAGAAAACACTAAAATATATGATGTATGGATGCCAAATAAAAAATGATACATCAAAGTCGATATTCAAAATTAAACTCTGATAGTTGTCTAATCAAGGACTCAAAAGTGGAGAATCGAGGACTGGGACCTATTTTTTTCTTTTCCTTGTTTTTCCTTTCTCTTGTTATTCAGTGAGAAGATCAAAGAATTTGTAATATCTATGATATAAAGGTGGTTAAAAATAAACATAATTTTTTTTAACTTGCCTTACCCTTAACAATATTGTCTATAGCTTTATTTAGCTTCTTAACTCAATTACTCTTCAAGACTCTAAGCCAATGTTACACTTACTGCAATAACACGACCAAATCAAACATGGTGATATTATCACTAGTATATACCATGACAATTTGAGGTTTTGAAATTATCACAATAATTTCAGTAATTACCGCAATGGAAATTAGCACCCCATCTACATCAATATAACCTTAAAACCTAAGTTGCCTAACATGATGACATAGAAGTACAAGTGCCTAACACAAGACACAGCAAACCCAGAAACAATACACATAGGACACGATTTATATCTATATATATATATATATATATATATATAATATATATTATATATATATATATATATATATATATCAGTGAAGATAATATCGGCGATATATCACTGAATATCGGGAAATATCGCGATATTTTCGGCAAGCCAAAATATCGCCGAGAAAATATCACGATAATTTTTGGCTCCCGAAAATATCGCGATATTTCCGAGATATCGGCAAAATATCGTGAGACGATATAAAATATCGTCGGGCGTGTTTTTCCGTGGCTAGAAAAAAAGGAAAAATCGTCTTTTTCTTCATTTTTGTTTCTGAGTGTTGGAAAATGAAGGGGAAGAGTTTTGTGGTGGTTGTCAAGGAGGGTTTGAGGATCAAACAACGATTATCACCACCAACTAAGATTTTTTTGTGGATCAAAGATTGAAGAATAGTGAGACAAACTTCATTTCTTCCATTAACAGGTATGTTCTTAAAAACACCTAGGTTAATGATTTTTTCATAGATTTAGGGTTATGCTTGCTTGCCTCTTTGCCTACCAACATTTTGATTCTTTGTTTTTTTCCATTTGCTATGATTTTCATGCCCATGAGCCAATGCAAGGGTTTTCTCCATATTTGCACAGCAAGCTTCATTTTTTTTTTAACTTCCTTATGCACCCTCTTATTGCCATTTTTCATTCACATTGCAAAATGCAAATAATGTAGTAATTTTTTTTAAATGAGGTGGTTATTACTTATTATTTTTTGCGTTGGGGGGTTTAATGCCAATCTTTTGTTTTTTTTGTGCCCTAGGTTTGAATTAGTTCACTACATATGTCAAATATGCCAAAAGCCTTGGACCCATTTTGGGAGTATGGGGAAGGTTGTTAGTGGGGCAAATCAGGGATATATATCATGCAAATTGTGTGGGACCAAGATGTCAAGAGGGAATACACGATTGAAATACCATCTAGCTAGACTCTCTACACATGATGCAGATGTAATGCTTTGTATGGTTTCTAGTGCAGAGGTTATACAAAAAGCTCTTGAAGCATTTGCCGAACAAGACAGAAAGAAAGCTGATAGGGAGAGGCCAATGGTCTCAAATAGATAACTGCTAGTTTTATTTGTTTTGCAACTTTTGCTACATATAAGTTTGTAACTCATGATGATGAAATACTTTTAAAGTTTTATATATGTGATGTTATTTTGTTTGATTCCTTGGTTGGACGATTATCAGGGATCAGCAGGATATGTGATGTTATTTTGTTTGAGCCCTTGATTGGACAATTATCAGGGATCAGCAGGATTTGGTATTGTCTTTGAAGTTTGATGTATCATTTCTATTTGACATCATATATATCAGTGCCTTCTTCATATTTATGTGCCAATGTGTTTAGTTCATGTTGTTATTGCTTTATATGTTTAGAAATCTGAAACAAAAAATAAATAAATAAATAAATAAATGAATATATTATGCATTTTTTATGCTTGCCGATATTTTCGCCGATATTGCCGATAAGATATTTTCTGGACCGTCGCCGATATTTTGCCGATACCGATATTTTCAACACTGATATATATATATATTATATATATATTATATTATATATATATATAATATATATAATATAACAAATAGAGAACTATTACACGTACACAAAAATGAATTATAGACAAAGATTGAGATTTCTTTAGAACCTAGAAACTAAAACATTTAAAATTTTACATGATCATGATACAAATTCAATCATACAACTAGTGCATATAACCAAAGTATGACCAAGTGTAATCCATTTTTGAACCAAAAATACATCAACAAAGAGGCTCTAAATGGCCTCTAGAACTCAAAAAAATCATGCTATAACAAATAACTTCATATTATCAAAATCATTGTTTATATTGGGATCCTCATTATCAATATCGCCCTCCAACGATTAAAATAAGATAGAAAAAGCTTAACATGTCAAATCGAGATTTTGTTTGAGTGATAGGTACCATTTTACTAAGGTCATGATAGAGGAGTTCAAAAATCATTGTCACCAATATCGAGTTATATAGAGGGCTTGGTGCTCTTTTTTAAATGCTAATTCCATACCCTCATACATGAAAAAATCAAATGCAAATGTTGCAATCCCCCAAATCCTGAAATCCTGAAAAATGTTAAGTCTCCTGAAGTTTAAGTGGGATCTAAAATTTTACTTTCTCCATTTGAAATTCAATGAAGTTGAAACGACTCTCAAACATCCTGAAACAATTATTGGAGAATGTCATTTTTACTTTAAAAAAAAATTAATATTACCATTATACATAGCATTAATAAGGCCTGGACAAATCCACTTGGCTGGCACTTGGAATCCCTTGTAACACCATGCAATAACCCTCGGCTGCACTTCAAATTGCTCAAATTGCCTCACAGCTCCAACTTGCTAACCGAAATGACGACCAGAAAAAAAAAGAAAGAGAAGGCTAACAACAAGGCAGAAATAATTTCTTTGAAACTGGCTGTAATTTTAGAAGTGGAAAAAGGGATTCAGAAATTGCCCGTGACGCGTGACTCCAAAGTTGCAATTGATTGGATGACAGGTCTTTCTGCTATGAGGAACTTTCATTTGAGGCCCGTATTTGATGAGATGACTAACTTGGAATTTCAATAAATGGCGTTTCTTCCTTTCGTGTATTCAGAGACAGGAATTGCACTGTTGATGCATTAATAAAATCGGGTGTGCAGATGCTCCAGGTACATGGCATATCTGGGCACATAAAGAAGACCTGAGAGATTATGATCCAGGACTTTTCATGTGACTTTTTCTCATATACTGCAGAGTTATTGCAGTTGTGATTATACCTCTTTTGCTCTGATGTAAATTTCTGGAACAATAGGTTGGCTGGGCAGACATAATCTTGTAATTTGGGACTTCTTCTGGAAATTTTGTAATGTTATGCAAAGAATTCTTTTTCGTTTCAGTTTTTCAACTGATTCAAACCATATGTTTCTTCTTTTGAAGAAATTTAAAACCTGTTATAACAGGGTGATGTGAGCAGTTATGCAGAACAGTTTCAGGATGTGTTTTTTATGTAGTCAAGTAGGAAGATATCATTGAATGCCAATAGGCACCTGCAGAATGTAATTTCGCTTTACTAACTACGATATTTTTCGGGTAAAAAAAGGGTGGACATGCCAATAGATTGACTTGGGGGACCTAATATCAATAAAATGAATTCAACAATTGAAATTGAAAATCTCTCATATCCATACCAAGAACTATGTGCCCTGCCTCATACCGAAATGGGGTGGAAAAAAATTATACCGAAAACAACAGCTAAGACCAGCCCAGCACCTACAGCAAATCCAATGAATTTGCCACTGGCAGTTGGGGCGACAGCCTTCATGCTCTCTGACTTGTAGTAGAACTGCTGGCTGTCCCGTCTGCTACTAGCAGCTCTCACTGTCCAGAGTCTTGCTCTCATGTGACCTCGGGCTAGATAATTTGGATGCAAAGGACTAAATACTGCTCCTCCAAAATAAGCAGAGTGAGACGAACCCAATGCTCTGTGTTGAAGATTTAGCATTGATCTCATTGTCTGCCCGTTTACTGTATATGCATTAAGCCTAACCTGCAATATCCAACATACATTTTTGCAGGCGAAATGAATAAATACGAAGTCGATAATAGAATAAAAGAAACTGTAAACACAAAAAAATACTACAGAATGGATTTTGCATACCTGTGCAGAAATGCATGGCCAGTATGCTGTTGTTTGATTGTGATGGAGATCACAGAGCGAGGAGGCCATTTGTGAGTGGAGAATTACAGTTCGTCAGTCCCTGCAGAGAACAAATTTTTCCATCCAGAGCGCGACTGTCTATCCTCCGTGGGTTTTATCCGTGCTTTTCCGCTTCTCTAAATTCGTTTGTATTTATGCTAAGCACTTCATTGCACATTAGCTATTACTTAAATGTGCGCCGCCGTGTGGACAGAGCGACGATTTATTTTTTATTTTTCTATTTTTAATTAAATAATATATATAAATTTAATTAAATATTATATCATAAACGCAACCCACCAACTAAACTAATTAATACATAGCATTTTAACAACTAAACTGATTAATGTTACATACAAATTCAACTAAATGTAGGTCATTGACATGTTTTATATCGTAAACGTATCCGGCCACCTAAACTTCTTAATATGTGGCATTTTAACAACTAAACTAATTAATGTTACTTACAAATACAATTAAACCTAGACATGTTCGAAGACAAAGTTCTCGAGGGAGCGAGTGGTTAGGGTTTTCTGGTCATCGTTTCTTTTTCCCATTCGTTGAAGATCTACATAATGATAAATAAAATCGTGGTAGATTTGCTGTTGTGTTGCATATTTGGGGTTTTGTTTTACGTGGTTGTGGATTGCTTGGTTGTTTGAAGTGGGTGTGTGTTGAGTGATTCAGTCTTCATGACACATCAGGTGTTTATATTATTGATTCTGGGTTCCAGACTTGGTTTTATGTTGCCTTGGCTTTCTATTGGCTTGGTTAATTTATTCTCTCGACCAATTTTGTTGAGTTTATTGCTTGTACAATGGGTGGTCTTTCCAACCTTGGCATGGATGGTCATGGCTCTCTACCTTGTGGTGGATTTATAAAAATTGTGGATACAATTGCTTCTCTATTTTTGGGGTTTGTTGTGTTTCTAAATAATAACATTAAAACCCTTAAGGAAAGAGAGTTGATTGGTAAGTTCACCGTACTTTGGCCTAGTTATAGCTATGTTTTAGAATGGATCTCTAATAATTGGACAGATAATGAACCCAGTCGTACTTTATATTATGGAAATAGCTATTTTATTTTTGTTTTTGGAAGCAAAGAGAACATGGATCTGATCTGCAAATCTTGGCCCTATTTCATGGGATCCAAGGGAATGTTTCTCACCCGCTAGACTTGGGATTTTAACCCTGTCTTGGAAAACTTTTTTTTGTCTATCTAGATTAGGTTGTTGTATCTTCCCATTTTTTGTTGCATCAATGGTATTTTCAAAGCCATAGGTGACAAATTGGGTTGTTATATTACGAGTGCTCAAGGTTGTTGAAAGACATATGTAATTATGATTTTGTGTATTTAATGTAAAAAGAAAATAAATTTATTATTGTTGTTCTTGAGGCATGGGTTTCCTGCTCAAGGAAATTTATTTTATAGGTCAAGCACCCATTGAGTGTTTCTAGGTTTGTCATAAAGTCAATTGAGTCATTGGCATGTATTGAAGACCCATTTAGGCATGTTACATATTGTAAAGAGAATTATTTGAGTCAAAAATAGTCAAAAGACCCTCCAAGACCTCTTCATAATGCAAAGATCAAGTCGACCTACATGAAGGGACAAATCAGCCTAAAGATAGGGATTCGTACCATTCACAGACCCATAAATAAGAAGGAATTTGACCTCATTTAGAGACTTACTCAAGCAAGTTCAATCTCCTCGAGATAGAAGCTGGAAAAGGGCAAAGAAGAAGAAGAAGATCAATATTGAAGTTTTTGGGCCTCTCTCTCTATCTTTCATTAGGGTTTCTATAGTTATTGGGATAGATGAAATTTTGAAGTTGCATCGAAGTTGTGAAGTTGCATCGAAGCTGTGAAGTTGCATCGAAGTTGTGAATTTGCATCGAAGCTGTGAAGCTGCATCGAATCTGTGACACTGCAGCAAGGTCAAAGTTGTGAAAGGTCGAAGTTATGAATATGTTAGAGAGGTCGAAGTTGCAGAAGAATCTGCTAGGCAGGTCAAAGTTGCAGAAGAATCTACTAGGAAAGTTGAAGTTGCAGAAGTAGTTGTTAAAAGTCAAGATTGCAGAAGTTGTTGGAAGCAAGGTGTCACTTGGTCTTGGTCAAGGGTCAAATGTCAATTGAAGATCTATAAGAAAAGAAAGAATTATGATGGGATTTCCTCTCAGTTGGAGAGGTTTTGACCCTGGTTGATCACCTATATCCTATGTCCTATTGTCTCATTGTTCCTATTGTCTCACTATTCTTTATGGTTTGGTAGTTGTTTGATGATAGAGAACATTAATAATAATCAAGAGAAAGAAGAAGCTAATCAAGTTAGGTACAAATATATCACAAGCAGTTATGAAAGTTCAATAAATCACCTATCTTTAGTTTCCCCCTAGATTTCTCAACATGGTATCAGAGCTAAGGTGACTACATCAAGGAAGGGCAGAATGAAGAAGGATGCTCAAGGGTTGAAGTATAAAGAGATCATCTTGGAAACATAAAAAACATCAATCATCAAGAAGGACTAACCCTCTCATCATATTGAAGGGAATAATGAAGAGCATCAAAGAAGACCTCAAAACCCTAGCTCATCCAAAGATGGGTTCCACACTTGAAGTGTTCTTCGGAAACTCACACATTCTACAATCATTATCAAGAGGAAGGAAGAGCGCAACACTTTTGCGTATGTTTTCTGGGTTAGATTCTCCACACATGTGAAGTATTAGGACATCCTTCTGTAGCAACAAGTATCAAATTAAAACCACCATCAAGGGTCAAGTTTTGTGCCAAAAAGTGTCTCCTTCGCAAGCTGAAATAACAAAAAAAAGAAGTCAAGTCAAGCGAAGTAGAAAGAAGGAAAATTTGTCCATCTTCTAGCCACACGTGTGAACTAGGGTTATTGCAAAAAAGGTCGAGATTGTAGAACTACTACAGCAAGCCGAAATTCTGAAGAAGGGTCGAAATGTGAGGATGTGAAACAAGTTTAACTAACATTGAATTGAAGGAAGAAAAGTAGGAAAAAGTGTTTTCATCGTCATCAAGGAATCAATGTGATCTCCCTTTGAGCCAAGGATCACTTTTGAAGGAAGACATCTTCTATCTACATCATCATCAAAATCAAGAATGCATCAAGTTGAAGATCTCATCATCTAGGAGCATCTTCACTTGACAAGTAAGTATATTTATATCTATATTTGAACTCGTCAAAATGACTTCATTTTGCAAGGAAAGCAACAAATTGGTTGGGTCGTCAAACTTTCTTTCATGGTAGAAGAGGATAGATTTGATCCTCATAGAAAATTAAGTCGTTGAGCATGTGTTACACGTCATTTTGTCGCATTAGGCAAATGATCACTGGTTTGGATCTTTCACTATCCATAAATGTGTCCCAAAGCATTCCTCTCTAAAGTAGAATCCAAATTATCCCAAAGAAAGTGGAATTCCTGGATCCTGTGGTTCAAAATCCTGTTTTTGGCTTCTTTCACAGTTCCCTGGTCAATTTTTGCGCATACATAGAAGAGTCAATTAGGAACTGTGCATAAGTACGCACCGTCTTACACTATGACCTGCGAACATGACTTAACGCATGTAAAAATCAAAAGTAAAGTCTAGAAGCATTGTTAGTCATATTTATTCCAACTAACAAGCTTCAAATGGTTTCCTATGCAGCCTTGATATCTCTCATCGTGGAGCTACTCCCTCTATATGTGGAACCCCTATCCCACCATTAGTGGATCTTATCCCTTGGAAAATGGATCCCAAACTTCCCACTCTTGCCTATGAAGCTAACACAGGCCTGAGGAAGAGGGGGGACTGTTGGAAGTAGGCTTATGCTGCAGGAATAAGGTTGGAAGGCTAGTCATTCAAGGAGAGGGTTAGAGATTGTACGAAGGGACCTGCAACATCAAGGCTTCATGGTTGTACGACTATTCTCAATTTTATTAATATAAAGGCAATTGTTCTTTCTCAATTACATCTTTGTTGATATAATTTGTAGGATTCCTTGATCACCTACATAGATTGTGATTGCATATTGATCAGTTTATGATACATTATTGGATTAATTAGTTTGTTTACCTCTTATGCTAGATATTGGATGCTTTGATCTCGTGTATGTTTTAGTCTAAGTAGATATTCATTAGGACAACATGGAGAAGTTGTGGGAAGCAATGGAAAGATCTCTAAAGCATCGAGCAGGAGAGGATGATTGAAATCTTTGAAGGGGACTTCATCAATCATTTCGATTAAGCGGTAAGTGGCCTCTATCATAATATTTGTTTCAGTGAATCATAGTCTAGAGAAAGGTAGTAGTTCCTGGTTGTTTTTTACTAGATTTATCTGGAGTCTAGAGAGATCCCTCTTGTCCACAAGAGGGATAATTCCAAATAACAAATTGGCAACTCCACTAGGGATTCTTCTCACTCCATTATTTTTCTTGTTTGACCTTTTGAACCTTTTGTACAAGCCTTCCTTGAGTGTTTAGAAATCTTAAAAATTTGGATTTTGGGTTTGATTTGACTTGTTTTTTTTGTTTTTTCCAGAATTCCTTGTTGTGCACACTTAGGCTTCAGGGACAATGCGCATTTTTTCGCACTTGTCTTTCTGCAACAGAGCATATGAACATTAGTTTGCTCTAGGACCTGCGCACATACCTAGAATTTTTGAAAATTTTCATTTTATCCTCATCAAGTCCAGAGTTTTTGTTTTTTCTTGTTAAGATACACTTGTTCGTACCTTCTTTGAGTGTTTGTGAGTCTGCCTCAGTGTTATGAAAATGTTTGCTTGTGATTGTCTTGTTTTTGCAAATTAGGGTAAACTCTCATCTAGTGAATGGTTGATTTATCAAAGGAAAGATCAGTTGGTCTTGACTTTTGTCTTTCTTCTTTCCGTCAGATCAGGTCTTGAGTTTAGCTTGCTCTTTTGTGAAAGATTGGTTTGCGTGTGTATAGTAATGATTTACAAGATTGGGTATTTTTGTGAAAAATACTTCTTATGCTAGTTTTGAAATGAAAAGTCATTTTTCCTTTCATTGTTGAAGTGTTCATGAACTATACTTTTTACTGTAAGTGAATTCATAGCATTCAATTAGGGAAAAAATCATTTTAGTGATTATTGGTTTCTTGTTGCATTTTGTGAATTTCCGAGTGATTGTATGTTTAAAAGAGGAAATTCTTGATTTTTTGTGTTATTGGGAAAAATGAAATTTTGAAGTGGGATTTAGAGTTTTTGTTTACATTTCCGTTGAAAATATTAAAAGACTCTTTCCTTACTTCAGATAGAAATTCATTGAAACGAAAAGATAACAATTTCATTTTTTTATCGCATTAGGATTTGTGTCGAGTCATAATTTCATCATTTTCACCTCCATTACCTTTGAGTAGATAATAGCTCTTCAAATCAATGCTAATAAAATCAATCTAGAAATCTTTTATTTTTAGGGCTTTTTTCCATCTATAGTGGATCAAGTTGTAGGGCTTTGGAATAGGGAAGTGAGTTAACTTCCCAAAGCTGCAGACAAACATTAACATCTTGTGATAGAGAGAAAAATCCATTTAATGCAATTTTTCTTTGGGAATCTCCCCATACAAAGGAGTTAAGCACGTGATCATATCGAACCCAGTGAAGTGATCGACCCGACTCCATTGGCTACAATATAGTGATTTACATGTACTAAAAATGGTGTCGAAAGGTACTTGGGAGTCACTTGAAAGTAAACCTCAGATTAACCATGTTGAGGAACTTTCAAGGGGGTTGAGCTTTTTTACTCTGCCCTTGCATGTGCATCTGATATGTGATTGTACCCCCAAGTTAAATTATTTTGTGTGGTAACCTTAATGACCATATTCTTAGAGCTTTTACCCGAGGTGATAGCAAAGGGGAAGTCTTTGTTGTACCTGGAACAAACATTGACTAGACCCACTTGGAAATTTGTTGAGGGTATTCTTCATTCAAGATGGCATAAATGAATCTTGCTTTCACTGGATCGTGTGCATTAAGCATGTTGTCAGCATAACTGGTTCCACCCGCTTTATCTATAGCCACTTTTCACTTTGATCTCCGTGACATTTGGTCTCATCACCAACTAGTGATTTCGTTGTGAAAAGCTTGTTTGCATGGTTTGAATCCTTAGATTTTTTAGTGTGTGTTAATTGTTTGTTTTTACTTTTTAGAGACCTTAGGATTGGATTGTGATTATTGTTTGATTTTGTGATAAAAAAAAATCCATCATGGATGAATCACCAAGGAAATCACGTAGAATGCAGGGTAAACCCCCTAAGTCTGCACCTAGTCAATTGGAAAAGATAAAAATTGAAATATCAAAATCAATAGCATCTAGAGCCTCATAACAACCTGAAACATCTACAGTTTTATACTCTAAGACAGTAGAAACTGAAGTGAATCCAACGCAAGAAGTAGAATCAGGATTAATTCATTCTCACACAGAGATTACCAAAGTAGTTCAAACTCAATCTGATACTGGTGAAGTTTTAGACACTGAACTAACCGAACCAGAAGTAGAAGAACCTAAGTCTAATATTTCTCAACCTAAATCACCTTCGCTCATTATAGTTCCTACTCTTGAACCACCTGCACCTCCAAGGAAGCTGATAATTACGACTAGATTAGCTCTTGGGTTAATTAGCATTGAATATATTACCGGAAATGAAGAGGCGGAAACACCTCATTCTCCATTTACCGCTGGTGAATCTTTTGACCCAAGAGTTTTTCTAAGAGTT
The DNA here is from genome assembly GCA_000404065.3 of Pinus taeda. Taxonomy (NCBI): domain Eukaryota; kingdom Viridiplantae; phylum Streptophyta; class Pinopsida; order Pinales; family Pinaceae; genus Pinus; species Pinus taeda. The sequence continues at coordinate 37,937 of APFE030450922.1, read as the reverse complement.
CCTTTCGATCCTTTCCAACATTATTCTTGGTATTCTACCCCTTTGGACATTTTAGGTCATAGTTTTTCATCTCAACACATTCCTTTTTATTCACCGAGAAGAACCATGTCAGAAATTCCTATTTGGAGCCAATATATTTATTCATCTATGTTTACCAACTCCCCTGAATCACTGTTTTATGGGGGTCCATCAGTTCCTTCTAGATACCAGTCACTTACTAGGACTTTTTCAGGAGTTGCTTCTTCTCCTCAACCTTCTACTTGGTCATCCGGTTTATTTTACATCTATTTTTCAGAGCATAACATCTGTGCTTGAAGTGATTATGGCATCAGACCAACAAATTCACATGGTATCTGGTAACTTAGGTAACCCTCAAACAACCCCAATTGATGTTTATTACCCGCTTGGAGGTAAACCACTTTATCCTCCACCTGGAGGACAACCTATTGTCATATCTTATCCTATGGTTGGAGGTAAACCTTTTACTGGAACTTATGGTCAGATACCTCAGCCTGGTCCTGGTTAACTTGTTGTAGCTCAACCTTTGCTTAGTACTCCTTATCCTGGGATGAACACTATTTGGAACCCTTCTTTTGCTCAACAGTTTGATCCAGTTGCTCCACAAGTGTCAATTTATCAACATGTTCAGCCTACTACGCAAGTTATTCCTTAAATACCTATTCCAAGTATTTTCATACCTGTCCAGCAGCCTATTTAGAGAATTCCACAAACAATTGTCCAACAACTTGTTCAAGGAATTCCTCAAACACCTATTTAGCAACCATTTCAACGAATTGTTTAGCAATCAGTTCAACAACCTATCCAGAGTGCACCTCAAACACCTGTTCAAACACCTGTTTTGTAGCCGATCGCAAGTTCACCTTAGACACCGATCTGAGGAGTATCACAAGCGACCATTCCAGTTACCCCTCAAATACTTGTTCCTCAAACCACTCAAGCAATCCCTCAGGCTTCTGCTTATCAAATTGGTCATACAGTCCAATCTACACCACAGATTCCTATCGGAAAACCTGCTATAGGAACAGTGCAAACACCTTTTCAAGGTCAAGCTTATCAGGTTCCACCTTTTCAAGGACAAGTTTTTCAAATCCCACCTTTCCTAGGTGAAACTTTCTAAAACCAACCTTTTCAAGGTCAATTTATCCAAATTCAACCTGTTCAAAGTCAATTTGTTCAAGGTCAACCTTTACAAGCTCAACCTGTAAAAGAGAAATATTACTTAGGTCAAATGGGTCAAGCTCAACCTTTCCAAAGTTAACCATACCCTGGTCATACTTATCAAGTCCCTATTCAACCTCAACCTAGTATGGTTCACCCTAGTTACCCTGGTGGAATTCCAATTCAAACTGCATAAGTTATTCCAGGGTATCCTCCTCCAGGGGTTGGTCTTAACCCGTAAGGTTATCAAACTTTTTAGTAATATCCTAACCGACACTTACCATTTATTGCAACCCTAGATTTACCATATTTATCCTAGTTTTAAAATGATCCTATTTATTATTATCCTTTTTGGTCGGCGATTCCCACCAAGTTACCAAGTGATATACCCAAATTTCAAGGAAAATCAAGAGAACTTCCATCCAACCACGTGATGACATATCATCTTTGGTGTGCATCGAATTCTTTAATCAATGATTTTATCTGTTTTCGTCTTTTCTAACGAGCTTTAACTAGTTTGACAACCAAATGGTACATTGAGTTGCCTCACGCCTCTTTCCATAACTTTAACTCTCTAGGAACAACGTTTTTAACCCATTTTCATCTACCGATTCGCTACGATACTAGTAACAAACTATTGACTTCTTTAAAATAATCAAAATCGACTCACATTTCTGATCATATACATGAATGGGGATGTAGACATCAGTTAGTCGAAGTTTTTATTCCAGATCAGATTTTAGCTGAATGGTTTACGAAATCATTACTTCCCATTATTAATTGAGATGTTGCTAAGGGAGGTGTCATCACGGAAGAGCAGGTAATTGCGTGTGCCCAATATTTAGAAATATTATATACCCAATCCGACACCTTGTACGAGAAAATCTCGAATTCACCGCGCTCAACAATTTCAAATGATCCCATAGTTACAATTCCTACGGGATCAAATGTCGTTGATGGTATAATAGGTTATGTTAACCAACAATATAAGGGGAAAAAGAAAAATTCTAAAAGTACTCAAACTTTGGCCATACAAGATTCACCTGCTGGAAGCCTTTCTCCATAAGCTATTTCCAAAATTAATGTCGTAGAATCATCTACCGGCGAGAGTCAATCATCCGGAGGTAAAAAAGGGAAAGGTAAATCAAAGCAAAATGCTTCTTCAAAATAGAAACCCGCTAAAACTGAACCTACTAACAAGAAACAAAAACCTCGCTATCCTTGCCTTATTTGTAATGAGTCATTATACGAAGGAATGTCCACATCGGTGAAAGGTTTCCAAATTCATTAAATGTTCTCCAACTCCCGTTGTCTTGAAGGATCCATTTCCTTCTCAAGATAGAAAAATGGTTTCTCATAACGCATCTTCCTCTTTTGCGTCGCAAGATATCATGATGATGTCTTTGCAACAAGTTATGGTAGCTATGAGATCAAAAGATTACAAATCTAAGGGTCCTATGGACAATGGAAACGAGGCTATTTCATCTGGTCAACCTTCCAGTTCAATTCCTCCTCCTCCTTCTAAACCATTACAGATCAAGAAACAAAACCCTGACATGATGATTCAACCAATTCCCAAAGGTGTGCTTCAAAAATCCGCTTTCAATCCACATGCTAGAGATGCACAAAATTACAAAATTGTTGAAGACCTGGCTATGTCTCCCTCTGCAATGTAAACCTTTGAGGTGCTACAAACATGCCCAACACAATGAAAGTTATTATTGTCATCCATTAGATCTATTGATCCACAGGATTATAGTCTAATTATCTTTGATCTTGAGAATCATGTACCTAAACTCCCTCATCAACTAGCGTTCCAAATTCTAGTTTTTGGTAAAATCGGACGAGTGTTTCGCACAGTTGTTGATGAAAGAGCTTCTACGTATATTATGTCAATTTCTTGTTAGAAAGATTTAGGTTCTCCAATTATCAATAAGTCACCTACCACTCTGAAAGGCTTTGATGCAAGAGGTTTTCGTCCTTATGGAATCTTGAATGATCTGCCCATAGAGCTAGAGGGTAAAACGGTCACGATCGAAGTTGAATTGTTGATGCTCAGCTTGATTACTCCCTTTTGCTTGGTTGAAGTTGGACCTACGCTGTGAGCAGTGGTCTCATCACTTTTTTTTAATGATATAGTTTCCTCAAAAAGGGAAAATTGTCAAAGTAGATCAGTTGTCTTACTACACTTCGGGCCCTAACTCTATGGGTAGCATACCTTTTATCAGAATAATGAATACTCTTTATGAGGATATTGGTGTTGGTTTACTCAAAGACTCATCATTGATGGGAATGTAACACCCCCTCCTCCCAGGTCCACCCAAGCAGCCAACCAGCCAAGAAAACATGTGGTGAGAGAGGTTAATATAAGGGATTTAATCTCCTTAGTGAGCTTAAGGAAATGGAATCGATGTAACTCATCAAACAAACCCATCCACATCAGTAATTACACTTAGGAGACATGTCAACCACTCAAACATCCTGTCTTTGGGTCCCACTGATGTTTTAAGCCTCTAATCCCAAAGTCGCTCTCATTTTATAGGCAAGACAACGACCAACAACTCAAAGTTGCTCTGATAGGCCTATGTGCCAGCAACTATGGACTTTTCTCAGTAGACCTATGCCAACGACCCTGAGATTTGAGCCACTTTTCTAGCCCATAATCCCGACCTCTGCCCATAACTTGTTACAACCTCCAGACTCCATCAAATACATGATAACAATGTTGATAAATCAAAATAAACCTCAAGACTAGGCCTGAGCATCCCCAACCGGGACAGACATTCTGTCATACACTTGGCATCAATGCAACCTACAGGTCTAGGATACAAGACATAGCCTAAATAACTGAAAGAACTTGTGAAACATAACCAGAAGGATCACCTCCTTCTCCATTGGACTATTATATCATCAATTAGGTCTTGCATCCATCCATTTAACTATTACAAGTAAATCCATGAAAAAACCGTGACACGAACAATCACATAACCATGCTTATAACCAACATTAAACCATATAAATATCAGAGATATGACAACCATTAAATCACATATGAACCAGTGCAAAAATAAGAGAATTTAGCTTTTATTAATCATAAGCAAATCCGACCAGGTTCAAGACTTCCACGTATCACCTGATCATTGACATGGCTGAACCAAATCTCTCTTTCAACCAGTCACCCCCCTACCATATTACAAGCATGAATGTGAGATCTCATGGAACAACCAATCCAAGAACAACCAAGGGAATCCAAAGTTTAAACCACCTCCGCCCTCACCAAACCGTCATCACACCAAAATCAGTGCTCTGATCACAACCGAACCGAACTTGGAATACCATCTGGAATCCATCACTATCCTTGAGGGCTTTTCTGTCTCCTTGTCTCTCAAGCTTTATCGCAATCCAATCTCGAATCACTAGGCCCTAAACCAAGACCGGACTCTTAGGCTTTATCGCAATCCAAACATGGATCACTATGCCTTAAAATGAGACTTCTCCCTCAGGCTTTACCATGTATCCCGCCAAAACCGGTCAAGGGATTCCTAGGCCTTTGGGAATGAAACTTGAGACCACCTCCACCCCGGATTTCAAAATCCATCCAGAAAACAAAAGCTCAAAACCGAGATAAACATCCCAACATACCATGGCATCTGGAAAAAGGCAAGGCTAGGCTGAAAACCACTGTCATGACTTGACAAAACCATGCTACCGACATCAAGAGAACCATACACCAACATGTAAAGCCATGCATGTCCGAACCAGCTGGAAATCACACATGCAAAAGGTTACCTGCAAGTATTCCTATTGAAACTTCTTGATCCTACTTTCCTTTCTTTCCCTTGCTTGCTTTTACTTCCTTGATCCAAAGCTAGAGTGCTCCAAGAAAACTCTAAGTGATCAAGAGTGAGAGAGAGAGAGAGAATAATGAGAGAGTTCCAAACTTGAATTGACAAAAGGTTACCAATTGATCCTCAGAAGCCTTTTTATTAATGAGGCTTCTATTTTCTTCATTTTCCATTATGTTCCTTCAATTTCCTCCTCACATGCAACCTGTGACCTTTTACCTTCCTTTTCTCCTATTTTCCTTTATTTTCATTAATAACTGTAACAAAAAATGCCTTTTTTCCTTTTAATGCCTTTGCCTTAGCCTTTGCCAATTTTCCTTAGCCAAAACACACATCCAGTGATGCCCACTAGGGTATCTTTGCCCAACATCCAGCGTGGAATAAGTGTCCCTTAACCATGGCCTTATTTTTCCTTTATTAACTTTTATTGCATGAAATTTTTAGTAGGGTTATTACAAAACCCTCCCCCTTAGGGAACACTGTCCTCAGTGTTAAACCACACCAAGACCTCAGCAAAACTGTTGAAAAGAAAACATACTGCCCGTGGAGCTTTATAACTTAGCTCATTGCAGTATTTACAATGAAAGACCTGCTCAAAAGTAAAACATCATGACAACATGACAATATAACAACCATAATAATATGACACCCATATCGCTTATTGGATCTTTATAACTTAGCTCATGGCAATGTTTACATCCATGTACATATACATACATATACCAAAACATCATCAAAACATATGCCAAGCATATACCAATATTAAACCAAAGCTTTTTTGCCTCAACTGGCAAACAATGAAGGGTACAGGACCCGCATCTAATCCGCCATCTCCCATGTAGCTTCTTCAAGCCCAAAGTGCTTCCGCTGCACTTTAACTTGCTCTATGGCTCTATTCTTGAGCATGATATGTTTCCGCTGCAATATGCACTAAGGTTCTAGCTATAACTCTCCTTCTTGCTCCACCTAAAATACAGACCAATCAACAACACAATCAACATCCTTTATATACTTCTTAAGCAATGAAATATGGAAAACATCATGGACTTTCACTGTTGGAGGCAGTGCAAGTCAATATGCCACTAGTCCAATCCTCTCAAGGATCTCGAAAGGCCCGCAATACCATGGTGCCAACTTGGCACATGAAATAATTCTTAAAGATATTTTCTTGGGCTTGATGTGCAAATACAAATGCTCCCCAAACTAAAACTCCTTGAACACCCTATGTTGATTTGCATAACTCTTCTATCTATCTTGTGTTGCCTTTAGATTCTTCTTTATAACCTGCATTTCCTGCTTCATGTCTACCAACATATCTGGTCCAATAGGTACCCTATTCACTGGATCACTCTAGCTTATGGGAGTGTTACAACTTCATCCATATAATGCCTTGAAAGGACTTGTCCTCAATGACTCCTTATAACCATTGTTGTATGCATACTCAAGCAATGGAAGATACTCCTCCCATTTCTTCTGTTGGTGCATCACATACATCCTCAACATATCCTCTAAAATCTTGTTGAGCGTCTCTATTTGTCCATCTATCTGCGGATGATAAGTTGTGTTGAAGGCCAAATCTATGCCCAAGCTTGCAAATAGCTCTTTCCAAAACTTGGAAGTGAACTTTGCATCCCTCTCGACACAATCTTCTTTGGAACACTATGCAGTCTCACTATCTCCCTCATGAACATTTGTGCTACTTCACTGGTTGAATATGTAGTCTTCACTGGAATGAAGTGAGCTACCTTGCTCAATCTGTTAACCACGACCATAACAGATTCATGTTGCTTTACTGTCCTCGAAGACCTGTAATGAAATCCATTGAAATGACCTCCCATTTCCATTCTGAAATTGTTATAGGTTGTAGTAAACCACTTGGATGCTTACATTCCACCTTGACCTACAGACAATCTAAATATCTAGCCATGAACTTTTCCACTTACTTCTTCAAATTCAGCCAATGGTAGAACTTCTTCACCGCCATCAGCATCTTCTAATAGCTTGGATGACCTGATTATGGCTTGGCATGAAATTCCCTCAAGATAATCCTATTGAGCTCATTGCAATTCGATACATAGATCATGTCCCTAAATCTCACCAAACCATCTGTCGTGAGACGATAGTCTACATCCTGATCACCTGTACCTGTACCTGTGCTCTATTGTAACTTGTGCATAATCTCCACGTATTTGTCATCTCGTTGTTCTTCCTGCAAGATCATATCCTGTAAATCTGTCTCATAAGAGCTCATAGCTACTATATGATTTACCTGTACTATTAGGCCCCTATACTACTAGTGTAACCCATTATTATTATTAGTACAACCCCCTTATTATATTGATGTACCCATGTAGTACCCATATTGTTACTATCGTGCCCCATAGAAGCCCACTATTGTTATTATTGTGCCCTTACATTATTATTGTTATGTAGGCTCTGATTATATAATGACCCCTTATACTCATATATATAGAAAGGAGGTATTTTCATTTGTATCATCCAAGAATTGTTCATTTATGTAATGTAAAGGAGGTTGCCCCCTCGAAGAGACTGAATTCTAAGGCATTGATCTATCTTTTCTATCTTTTCTTCAGTTGGTTTCATAACATTTGGTATTAGAGCTTTGGATTCTAGGGTTTCGCTGCTCCAAATAGGTCATCGTGGCATTTTCGCTATAACCTTTTTTTTGCAACGTTTTAGAAGTTGAAAAAAAACCCATTTGAGAAGACATCGCGCTAAATCTCAGGTCCGAATTTCAGAGATTTTTGCGCTATATTTGCGGAGATATGATCTGAGGAAGTTGGTCTTTTTGCAGAGTCCTGAATTACATTCCAAACAGGTGACCTGGGGAAAATCGTCATAAATTTTTCTCTAAGCATTGGATTGAAATTTCGTAAGAAGGTACAGAAAGAGGACGGATTGTAGTTTCTTCTATATATTTTGCAGAGCTAAAGGTCGACACTGTGACCCGTGGCACGTCGTACAAGTTCGCTCTACTGAACTAGTCTATAATCAAGTCACTGTGGTAGATTTCGCATAACTCTTCCTTGGAGAATCCAATTTGGATGAGACTAGTGGCATTGGAAAGAGGACACAGAGGGCTACCACAAGTCACAATTTCAAAACTGGATGTTCTGAAAGTACAGAGTTACAGTCGTTTCAAGATCGAGCTCCTAAAATTAAGAAAAAACAAGATGAGGAAGTTTGATGGGAAGAGCAATATTTTGATCTACATGGTGTACCACTATTACAAAAGGTATGTATTGCATCTTCATATTTAGAACCGGATCAATTTTTATGGTATAAAGGGC
>APFE030450922.1:0-29546 GCA_000404065.3 Pinus taeda | reverse complement strand
TTTTAAAGGATAACGCCACTTCGGTGCAAAATCAAATGAAACAACAAATAGATCAACATCATAGTGAAAAATGTTTTGATGTAGGTGATTGGGTATTTTTACTGCTACATCTCAAGCAAGCTATTTGAGAAGGAAATGTTGGCAACACTACATGCACTTAAAAAATGGCGACCTTACCGAATGGGAAGACACTTCATGGTAAAAATGGATCATGATAGTCTTAAATATTTTTTAGAACAACTTATCTTTAGAAGAACAGAAAAAATTTGTCACAAATATGTTGGGTTATGACTTTGACATCATCTATAGAAAATGGAAGCAAAATTTTGTTGCAGATGCACTCTCAAGAAATGATGAGGATGTCGAAGCATTGTTTTATGTTATTTCTATTATCCAACTAGATTGGATAAATGAAGCAAGGGATGAATCGTAGAAGGATGAAGAAGTATGGCCACTTATTCAAAAGTTGCAAAAGATCCCAATTCAAACAATATTGCCAGAAATTGAAGAGGAAGGAAAAATCATATTGGAACTTGGAGCAGTCACAAAAACAAGAACCCGACAGCTACGGAATCAATCAATTTCAGAGTATCTCATCAAGTGGAAGAACATACCCGCTGAAGATTCCACATCAGAGGACAAGAAGTTTATACAGAAGCATCAAGAACTACTCAAGTGTTGAGGACAACACTTTTTGAAGGAGAGGGGCATGTTAGGCCCCTATACTACTGTGTAACCCCTTATTATTATTAGTACAACCCCCTTATTATATTGATGTACCCATGGAGTACCCATATTGTTACTATTGTGCCCCATAGAAGCCGACTATTGTTATTATTGTGCCCTTACATTATTATTGTTATGTAGGCTCTGATTATATAATGACCCCTTAGACTCATATATATAGAAAGGAGGTATTTTCATTTGTAATCATCCAATAATTGTTCATTTATGTAATGTAAAGGAGGTTGCCCCCTCGAAGAGGCTGAATTCTAAGGCGTTGATCTATCTTTTCTATCTTTTCTTGAGCTGGTTTCATAACATGTACCTTCATGCTAAGAGCATCTGCAACCCGGTTCTCCTTCCCTTTGATGTATCCGATATCAAAGTTGAACTCACTAAGGGTAGCCAACCATCTAGCTTTCCTGACATTTAGATTCAACTGATCAAATAAATACCTCAAACCACTGTGATCACTCATCAATGTAAACCTTGTGCCAAGAAGATAGTACCTCCACATCTTCAATGCACGTATAATCGCTGCTAGCTCAAGATAGTGTGTTGGATACCCCTGCTCGTGCTCATTCATTTTCCATGACTCATAACACACTACTTTTCCTTCTTGCATGAGAACTCCACCAAGTCCTCTCTTGCAAGCATTTGTACACACTACAAACTTACTGTTTGTATCTGCAATCTTTAGCACTAGTGCATGTGTTAACAACTGCTTACACTGCTCAAAACTAGCCTCGCATTCTTTTGTCCATTCGAACTTCTTACCTTTCCGCTACAATGATGTGATAGGATATGCAATGTGTAAGATGTTCCTGATGAACCTCCTATAGTAACCTTCCAATCCCATAAATGATCTCACCTCATCCACATTCTTAGGAACTGCCCACTCCATGATGACCCTTATATTTTCTGGATCCACTACTATGCCATCCTTGGTGATGCCCCAAATAATGTACCTCTGTCTAAAATAAGTTGCACTTAATAAGTTTAGCATACAATTGATTCTCTCTTAGCAAGCTCAACATGGTTGCTAAATTCTCATCATGTTCTTCCTCATTCTTAGAATAAACCAATATGTCATCAATGAATACAATAACAAACTTGTCTAGATAAGAACGCAACACACTATTCATCAAACACATAAATGTAGTTGGAGCATTAGTCAAATCGAATAGAACAACAACAAACTCATAATGCCCATACTTGGTCCTGAACATAGTCTTAAAGATATCCTCTTCCTTGATGTGTACCTAATGATATCTTGATCTCAAGTCAATCCTAGAGAACATTGTTTCTGCCTTCAACTGATCAAACAAATCATCAATCCTCGACAATGGGTACATGTTCTTGATCATTACCTTGTTCAACTGCATGTAATCAATGCACAATATGAGTGCCATATTTCTTCTTCACGAACAACACTAGTGCACCCCAAGGAGATACGCTCGGCCTAATATACCCCTTGTCCAACATTTCCTTCAGCTGCAACTTTAACTCAACCAACTCAGGTGTTCCCATCATGTAAGGTGATTTTGATGTTGGGGCTGCCCCTGGCACCAACACAATAGAAAAGTCTACCTCCCTATGAGGTGGCAACTCTATAATGTCATCAAGAAATACATCCTAAAACAGCTGCAAAACTGGGTATCTGTGTTATGCTCTTAACCTACGAGAAGATGCCAGAATACCAAATATAGGAAGAAATACAACCCAGAACACAGAACAATATGAGAAAAACAACAAGTATTTTATTATTCGGAGATGAAATAAATGTTCACTTGCCTCTTCAAGGGGGTAATCTCCAGCAGAGAAGAGCTCAATTACAAAATAAAACATGATGCTCCTCAACGGGGAGTCCCTATCCTTTATATAGGATTCATACATGCAATACCATGGGTCAGTACCATGGTTCTCTCAATACCATCTATCTAATACCATGGCCCGTTTGCAACTAATTGTGGTCCCTTTCTTAAATGCGGGTCAACCACTTACAATTATTAATATGGGCTTTATTGACTCTTTAACTAACTATTACTCAACCCTATTACATAAATAAAGGGGTTAGGGTTGGACCCTAACATGCCCTCCCCCATAAAAAGTAGCCTTGTCCTCAAGTCTGAAGCTGCAGAAACTGTTGAAGGATAGTGGCTGGTTCCCAGGTCACATCTTTTGGAGAGGTGTCTATCCACTTGATGAGGACTTCCTTGATCATGCGACTGTGCAGATGTCCTTCTCACGTTTCGAGGACCTATTCAGGTTGGAGCCAGAGTGAACCTTCTTCATCCAATTCAGGTAGAATAGTTTGAATGCTACAATTGTTCCCCACCACTTTCTTGAGGCATGATACATGGAAGACGAGAGGGATTTTTGAAGTTGGTGGCAAGGCTAGCTTGTAGGCTACTTCTCCAATGAGTTGAAGTATTTGATAAGGTTCGTAGAATTTTGGAGCTAATTTTTGATAGCCCTTGTCTTTGAGTGATGTTTGCTTGTATGGTTGCAACCTCAGGAATACGTGATCCCCTTCTTGAAATGTGCGCTCTGAACAATGTTGGTCTGCCTGTTGCTTCATGCGATTCTGAGCTTGATGGAGATTATCTTTGAGACAAGCTAGCATGGTTGCACGGTTCTGTAGGAGTTGATCCACTGGTTGCACCTTAGAGGATCCAAGGAGATAAGAAGTAAGTGAAGGTGCGAGTTGACCATACACTGCTTCATATGAAGTCATCTTGGTGGCTACATGATTGTTAGTATTATACCACCATTCAACTAGAGGTAACCATTGTACCAATTTATGTTGATTTTTATGAAGTGAAGCACCCTAGGTAGGTCTCCAAACATTTGTTGATTGCTTCAGTTTGACCATCAATTTGGGGATGATAGGAAGTACTTAGTTGGAGTTGGGTGCCTTGTAGCTTGAAAATTTCTTGCCAAAAGTTATTGGTGAAGGTCGGGTCACGATCAGACACAATGGAGGTGGGCATGCCATGTAGTTTGAATATTTAGTCCATGAAAGCTTGAGCCACCAAAGCAGGGGTAAATGGGTGAGGTAGGGCACAAAAATGAGCATATCTAGAAAGTCTGTCCACAACCACCATGATGATTGACTTGTTGCCTAACTTCGGAAGACCAATAATGAAATCCATAGAAACATACATCCAGATTGAGGCAGGGATGGGCAATGGTTGTAAGGTGCCTGGGGACTTGACTGTTTCTCCTTTGTGGCGTTGACACACATCACATTCAGCTACAAAAGTAAGAATGTCAGTTTTCATGCCTGTCCAAAAGAAAGAACAACGAGTGCGAGCATAAGTCTTTTGAAAGCTTGCATGGCCTATAGTTGGAGATGAGTGCAACTCTGCCAAAATGTGTGTTTTGAGGGTGGATGTTAGCGATATCACTACTCTATCCTTGTAGCCAAGAATCTCATCCTTCTAAAAGTAGCCCACTATGGAATTAGGATTTGCTCTCAAGTTATTAATGAGTTGGGAGAAAGAGGGATGTGAAAACCACTCCTTGCGTGCTTCTTCAATCCAATCTGGTATGGGGAGAGAAATTGATAGTAGGGTTCTTTCATCCTCAAATTGGCGCGATAAAGCATTTGCTACTACATTTTCGCACCCATTCTTGTAAATTATCTCATAATCATATCCCAACATTTTGGTGAGCCGTTTATTTTGTTGGGGCGAGGATAAACATTGCTCCAAAAAACATTTGAGGCTTTGATGGTGTGTGCGGATTTGGAAACGTCGCCCCAATAAGTATGGTCACAAATATCTACTGCATGTAAGATGGCCAATCATCTCCTTCTCATAGGTAGATTGTCCCAGATGTTTCCCACTTAGTTGTTGGCTGGTGAAAGCCAAGAGTCGACCTTCTTGCATTAAGACAACACCAATACGAGTACCTGAAGCATCACATTCAATCACAAATGATTTGGTGAAGTCAGGTAGTGCCAAAACGGGACTGGAACACATGGCTTGTTCAAGAGTCATAAACACCTATTATGCTTCATCAGTCCAGAGGAATGAATTTCTCTTGAGAAGGTTAGTAAGGGGTCTAGCAATGCAACCATAATTGCAAACAAATTTGCGATAGTAGCCTGTGAGACCCAAGAATCCCCTCAAACTCTTCAAGGTCTTTGGTTGGGACCAATCCTGCATTGCCTGGATCTTTTTGGGATCCACCTGGACACCTTCATGACCCACAATGTGGCCCAAATACTCGACTTATTCCATGCCAAAAGAGAACTTGGACAATTTGACAAATAATTTATGCTTTTGGAGCAGTTGCAAGAGCAGGTCTATATGTTGAAGATGTTTTTCCCAGGTGAGGTTGTAGATGAGAATGTCATCATAGAAAATGAGGACAAATTTTCTTAGATATGGTTTGAGCAGGTAATTCATGAGGCTTTGAAAAATGGATGGGGCTTTACAGAGACCAAATGACATGACCGAGAATTCATAATGGCCTTCATGAGTTCGGAAAGGAGTCTTGGGAATGTTGACTTCTTTCATGTGTATTTAGTGATAGCTCGAGCGAAGATCTAGCTTAGTAAAGAATTGAGCACCATGTAGTTCATCTAGCAAATCATCAAAAACTGAGATAGGGAATTTGTCTTTGACCATGAATTTGTTGAGGGCCCTAAAGTCTGGACACATGCACCATTCCACATCTTTCTTGAGCACCATGACCACTTGTGATGAATAAGGACTGATGCTAGGATGAATGACACCAACTTCCAGGAGTTCCTTGATGATTTTTTCAATTTCATTCTTTTGGGCGAAAGGATATATATATAATATATATTATATATATATATATATATATATATATATATATAGATATATATATATCCTTGTGACTAAAGTGATGCTATGGTCATGTTCCCCTCTAGAGGGTGGAAGCTCTTTAGGTTTGTCAAAGATCAGCAGGTGGCGGTTTAAGACCTGCTGCGTCTCATAATGAATCTAAAGAGCAGTGGGCTCGATGGTCTGGATGGCATTAAATGGGGCAATAACTCCATGATGGACCTTTTTCAACAACTTTTCCACTCGTTGTGAGGTGATGATAGAAGGAGCACCTGCCTAAAGTCCACGGGGGATATGCATGTGGTCATTTTGCTTAAAACTCATATATAACTCCTCGAAATCCATTGTGATTGGGCCTAGTGTGCGAAGCCATTCAAGACATAAGAAAATGTCACAACCACCCATGTTGATTCCAAACATGTGGGTCTTTAGGTGGTAATCTCCCATCTGAAGTTTGATATTTTTTCAGCAGCAATCTGGACCTGGAAATTAGAGACTACCCTGACAAAAAAATGAACACATTCAATGACTTTTTGATGGATAAAGTTATGAGTGCTACCACTATCGATCAGTACTACTATAGGGCGATGCTTAATAAAACCTTTGATTTTGAGAGTTTGGGGCGCAAAAATCCCTGCCAAAGCATGTCGCGAGATAATTGGTTCTTCTAGCATAGCTGGGAGCTCATTGTCCTATTCAGTGTCCTCATCTTCCTCCTTTGGTCCCTCAAGGGGTGGGGCTTCCTCAGATGAGTTGTGATCAGTAACATCAATTTGAAAGAATTTGGGTTCCTTGCATTTATGCCCCAGGGAGTATTTGTCATCACAGTAGTAGCATAATCCTTGTTTTCTTCTTTCAGCCATTTTTGTTGGTGACACCTTTTTAACCTTAAGTGTTTGGGTAGTGCCCTGATCCTGGGTGGGACGTCCCTTGGCTATGAAATTTGGATGAGGCGACTGGGCAGCTAAAACATGTTCCACTTTGATAGACATTTTGCAAGCGTCCATCCATGTAGGTGGGTAGTGCATCCAGACATGGGCTTGGATGGCTTCTTTGAGACCACTTACAAAAGATTCCAAGTAGAATTCGTCTCCTAGACCTTCTGTGCAGATGGCCAATGTCTCAAAGGCTGCAATGTATTCTTTTACTGTGCTTGTCTATTGGAGCTTGGTAAGGCAACCCAAAAAATTAGATTTGCGGTCAAAGTGGTCACAAATGGATTTTGAGAACACCTACCAAGTAATTTTCCTGGGATAGCATTTCTTATGCCACTGCCACCATTGCCATCTCTCTTGGTCCAAGTAAAGGCCTCCCACACGTAGTTTAGTTTCATCATCTAGGATATCATTCAGAGTGAAATATTGGTCCATTTGTGCTACCCATACTGCCATATTGGTCCATCTTGGGTGGTCGAGGGTGGGAATGTTGGTGATTTCCATGGAAGTGAATATGATGGCTAGATTCTCCTTCAAGGTCTTCATTAAAACCATGTGCCTCTGAATGCAACCCCGATGAGCTCCTTTTGAATGTGTCCATGAATTTTTGCATCTAATCCGCTAACCTCTTGAAAGAATCCAACTGTTTTTCAAGGCTCTCGATCTTCTTGTTGGCCATGGCTTGAGCTCCGGTTTCTACCATACACAGATCCTAGTCACTTGTCATCACTTTGAAAAAATTTGGGACCACCTGAAAATTGAAGCTAACAAGTGAATGGTACCACTGCGATCAGCTCGTCATCCTGATTCTTATGAGCTAAGTCTCTTATAAGTGTCCTGGGAAGGCCTCAGATTATATATATATATATATATATAGTTTTTACTCTAGATGGAGTTTTACTCCCCGCTTATCAATACTGCAGTGGCCAATTTCTAGAAAACTTAATCCTGCCCAATGCCCTACGAGAATCGCCCAAGGGTATAGAAGCCACAAGCCTCATTGCAAAAATGGTCAGATATGCCTGCAAAACCCCCCAACTACTGAATGTGAGTTGGACTGTGGCTGCGACAGGACCCTAGCTGTTAGATCTGAATGGTACTGTGGTGATAGAACCTCAACTGGTGGATCTAATTGTTGCGGCAGCGACAGAACCCCAACTGCTAGATCTGAACTGGCAAAGAAGATAATGGGAGATCTTCAGAGAGATGAGGGAACTATGGTCTCAAGGAGTGTCAGGTGCTACAGATCGCAATATACATAAAGGTCCAATAGTAATACTTGACCCAATCCTTCAAGGCACGAACTAAGGAGGATCAATCGTACCCTTAATCGTATTGCCTGACTACCCTATAGTATGCACAAGTAATCTCCCCAAGCGTTTCTCTCGGTGTACTGTAGCAGCAAGACAACCGGTGGTTTATCTAAGGCGAGGTTTCAAGTGAGCCTAGGGGGCTTCCGATATACCCCGAGGGTATGTGGAAGACAGTTCGTGCGCGGTTTTGTCTAACGTGCTACTACTCGAAGGGGTACCCACAGGGGTTACAAGGGAATCCAACAAGCGTGACCACCTCTTGTATTTCTTGCATGCATGCCTCCCCAAATTCGCATGTTTATGCGCTCAACGACAGATCCCGTGGTTTAAAGATACTAGAACACGTCTCTAGCCTAAAAAAAAAATATGCCCAAGAATGGAGATACCACCTGCCCTGGAAAGCGCTCTGATACCACTTGTTATGCTCTTGACCTATGAGAAGATGCCAAAATACCAAGTATATGAAGAAATACAACCCAAAACACAAAACAATATGAGAAAAACAACAAGTATTTTATTATTCAGAGATGAAAGTAATGTTCACTTGCCTCTTCGAGGTGGGCAACCTCTAGTAGAGCAGAGCTCAATTACAAAATAAGACACGATGCTCCTCAATGGGGAGTCTCTATCCTTTATATAATATTCTTACATGCAATACCATGGGGCAGTACCATGGTTCTCTCAATACCATTTATTTAATACCATGGCCCGTTTGCAACTAACTGTGGTCCCTTTTTTAAATGCAGGTCAACCACTTATAAGTATTAATACGGGCTTTATTGACTCTTTAACTAACTATGACTATGACTCGACCCTATAACATAAATAAAGGTGTTAGGGTTGGACACTAACAATCTTCTTAACACATCTGTGTCCTCAACCTCCTTACCCTTGTCACTGGAAATGTGTACTGCAAACATCACACAAACTTTTCAGCAACTATGCTTAGCCTTCATAGTGGTAACCATCCTCACTGATGTAGGCTTCTTCTTCCCTTGCAAATTCCTCTTTTCCCCACTATCATCCACACACTCAATGGCCTTGTTGAAGCAATCCACTTTGGTCCTGTGAAGGTACAACCAATCCATACCCAAAAGCATACTATACGAACCAAATGGAAATACATTCAAATGTGATGTTGTAGGCATATGATTTAACTCAAATGCACAATCTCTTACCCAATGGTGAACTCGCTTCTTTATACATGTAGCCAATTGTACCAACCAAGATTCTACATGAACTTATTTTCTCAATCCACACTTATCCACCACGATAGGATTAATATAACTATAGTTAGATCCATGATCAATCAAAATAGAAACACTTGATCACAAAGCTTACGTCCATCTCAATGATCGATGCCTGATGATACAACTGCATAGATTCAAGGAATGTTATGACCAGCATCACCAACTATATGCACCTCTTGAGCACTGTAGATCTGGAGTCTACCACCCCTATGATACCGCGGGAAATCCCTCTTACGATGATCCTTACCACATATCCAACACTACAATGGTTCCCTACCATCACCTCTAGCTTGCTGCTCTCCACATCCTTTCTCAGTTGTATTGAATCTCATGTAAGGAACTACATTTTGTTTCTCACTTGCATCTTGAGTTCTTCCTCTCTTTGGTGGCCATTTTCCTTTAGGTTTCTCATTTCTTTTCAAGTCATGCTTGGGCTCAACTTTGCGCTTCGACTGCTCATAAAAATGCTTCAACTTCTGATTGGCCTCCTCCAACTATCAAGGCTCATTGAACTCAATCTAGTATTTGTATGCCACTGGAAGTCCACTAATGAATATGTGAACCTTGGCCTTCTCCTCCCTGAGGTAAGGCACGCAACAACTCCAAAAACTTGCTAGTATACTCATCATCTATCATAGAACCCATCCATAACTCATAAAAATCCTTAGCTCTATCATCATAGTACCTCTCTGAAAAGTACTTCTTCTTGAAGAGCCTTTCAAATGCATGCCAAGTCAAATCCTCCTCATGTATACATTTGACATTCTTCATGTCTTCCCACCAAATATCCATTTTACCTTTGGGACTGAAAGCGGTTACCTTTGCTTTCGTGTTTTATGAATAATCATGCAATCAGAATAATTTCTTCATACAAGGCAACCATGCTTTTGCATCCTGTGATTTTTTCATCTCTCCATCAAAGGTGAATTTGCCTTCTTAAACTCATCTGACAAGTATCCACTATCACAACTCTTGTAAGGATGATGACGATGACGATCACTATGTTTATTAGAACCTGAACTGGAATAGTACTTGTGTTGATTACCTCTCTTATCCAGAGTGTCCAACAGTCTGCCATCTCTTATCGTGTCAAACCTATCTGACCTGTGTATAATAGGAGACCTATTGTCATATGCCCCATTAGTTCTGTCCTCATGTACATGGCTGATCTGAAGTGGTCCCTGTCGTTGCAAATCTAACAAACTCTGAAGTAGTATCGCATTCACCTCTGCTTGTTTCTCTTGTGCCTGCATGATTTTGTCATTGTCTGCTTTGCAACTCCTTATTTCTTCCTTCTGGCTTCTTAATATGTCTGCTAGGTCAGAAATGTGCCCCACACCATGCTGCCCATATGATGCATAGGGAGATTCTATGTTGTCTACCACCTTGCTAGCCATCTTGTATCTTTCCTGCAAGTTATACTATGTAACCTAAGCCAAATCACAATAAACCAATGTACCTTGACATAATTCGGGGAGGATACCTTGTCTCTAAGATCATCAAATCAACGTGATACATGTATAACATAATCATAACATCATATAGACATATATCAAATAAGTGTATCAATGCATAAACACCATTCTATCTAGGGTCCAGTCATCAGTGCAAGGCCATATCAACAATGCATGTTGTTACCTCATGCATGACAACAACTTTTACTCCGTTGCACACATTGCCACATGGAACTATCAACATGCATAAGAAATGCCTAATCAACTACACATATGTATGAACACATGTAGTCGAGCATAAGTGATCAATTATTTTAATCAATCGACAAGACTGATATATGTAATCAAAACATTCAATAATGCACCTGACCTACAAGGATGTAGTTAAGCAACATATAATAAACATGTAAGTGACATATAACCATATGCAACCAATCATATACTTCCGACGATGCATCCCACAAAATCACATCAAGCCCCTCATGACAACCTTACTACAATCATGATCAACATGATGCAACACAAACAAGCACATGGAATTCAAATGTGAGAGACACACATGCAATTGACATGCATGCATGCCCAAGCACCTTCACCCAAGGAAAGCGCAACCACGCTTTGATATCTATCTTTAGTATCATATATGACCCAAAGAAAGTGCAACCTGCTTAGATAACAATTTGTAATACCCCCTCTTCACAGGTCCACCCAAGCAGCCAACTAGCTGGGAAAACAAGTGATGAGAGAGGTTACTATAAGGGATTCAATCTCCTTGGTGACCTTAAGGAAATGGAATCGATAGAATTCATCAAACAAACCTATCCACATCAGCAATTACACCCCCAAGAGACATGTCAGCCACTGAGACATCCTGTCTCTGGGTCCCGCTAATGTTTTAAGCCTCTTATCCCAAATTCACTCTCACGTTATAGGGAAGACAATGACCAGAAACTCAAAGTCGCACTCATAGGCCTCTGTCATAGCAAATGTGGACTTTTATTAACAAATCTATGCCAATGACCCTGAGATTTGAGCCACTTTTCTAGCTCATAATCCCGGCCTCTGCCCAGAACTTGCTACAACCTTCAAAATCCATCAAAGACATGATAAAAATGCTGATAAATCAAAATCAACCTCAGGACTAGGCCTGAGCATCCCTAACCGGGATTAACATTGTGTCAAACACTTGGAATCAATGCAACCTACAGGTCTAGGATACAAAACATAGCATAAATGACTAAAAGAACTTATGAAACATAACTAGAAGGATCACCTCCTTCTCCATTGGACTATTATATCATCAATTAGGTCTTGCATCCATCCATTTAACTATTACAAGTAAATACATGAAATAACCATGACATCAACCAGTCACATAACCATGCTTATAACCAGCATTAACCCATATAAATATCAAAGATATGACAACCATTAAATTGCATACAAGTAAGTGCAAAAATAAGAGAACTTAACTTTTATTAATCACAGGCAAATCTGACCAGGTTCAAAAATTCCACGTACCACTCGACCATCGACATGGTTGAACCAAATCTCTCTTTCATCCAATGACTCCCGTGCCATATTCCAAGCATGAATGTGGGATCTCATAGAACAACAAATCCAAGAACAACCAAGGGAATCCATAGGTTAAACCGACTCCACCCTCACCAAACCGTTATCACACCAAAACCGGTGCTCTGGTCACAACCAAACCGAACTTGGAATTCCATCTAGAATCCATCACTATCCTTGAGGAATTTCTGTCTTCATGTCTCTCAGGATTTACTGCAATCCAAGCCTGGATCACTAGGCCCTAAACCAAGACCAGTCTCTCAGGATTTAACACAATCCAAACCCAGATCACTATGACCTAAACCAAGACTTCTCCCTCATGCTTTATCATGTATCCTACCAAAATTGGTCATGGGATTCCTAGGCCTTTGGTAATGAAACTTGAGACCACCTCCGCCCCACATTTTGAAATCTGTTCGGCAAACCAAAGCTCAAAACCGAGATAAACATCCTAACATACCATGGCATCTGGAAAAAGGAAAGGCTAGGTTAAAACCCACTATCATAACCCGACAAAACCAAGCCACCGACAACAAGAGAACCATACACCAACAAGTAAAGCCATGCATGTCCAAACCAGCTAGGAAATCACACATGCAAAAGGTTACTTGCAAGTATTCTTGCTGAAGCTGCTTGATCCTGCTTTCCTTTCTTTCCCTTTGCTTGCTTTTCCTACCTTGATCCATAGCTAGAGCGCTCCAAGAAAACTCTAAGTGACCAAGAGTGAGTGAGAGAGAGAGAATAATGAGAGAGCTCCAAAATTTAACGAACAAAAGGTTACCAATTGATCCTCATAAGCCCTTTTATTAATGAGGCTTCTATTTTCTTCATTTTCCATTATTTTCCTTCAATTTCCTCCTCACATGCAACCTGTGACCTTTTACATTCCTTTTCTCCTATTTTCCTTTATTTTCATTAATAAATGTGCCAAAAAATGCCTTTGCCTTAGCCTTTGCGAATTTTCCTTAGCCAAAACGCACATCCAATGATGCCCACTAGGGTATCTTTGCGCAACATATAGATTGGAATAAGTGTCCCTTAATCGTGGTCTTATTTTGCCTTTATTAACTTTTATTACATGGAATTTTTACCAGGGTTGTTACAGGGAACCTTTGCGCTTCCTCCACTGAACATTCCTTCTAATTTTGTTGAGGTTAACATGATGACATCAAGCACTATGGAATCCTTTGATCCATAGATAGTGCCTTCATAGTCTGAATTAACCTCCTATGGGAATGACATGCCTTTGTTAGCTCATTTGAATTGGCTTATCAAGGAATTCAATCGTTTTTCAACCCAACAACTTTTGATATCGATCGAGTGAATGCCATCAATGACGATTATTCTCCTTCACCTTGGTTAGAACCAGTTTCACTCCCTAATAATTTTGATTATATGTTTCCAACTCACGAAAGTATTATGGAAGTAATGACTTAAGATGAAATGCCATGGAACGATTATCATCATCATTCATCTTTTCTACCCAACCTTGATAAAATCAAGAATGATTTTTCAACTATGTTTTTTCCAGATATTGTAAGTAGTCCATAATGGCCCATTTCAGTTTTTCAAGCTGAGTCCGAAAGGAATTTGGGAAACATATCTACAATGGTTACCATTAACATCTTAGTCAAAATAATATTTTTTGAAAATATTCACATAGGCACCTCATGCTCATTCGAAGAAATTGGAACATATAAATCCTCATTTCAAGAAGTCCGCGACATTTTTGCCTGTTCATATGAGGAAATGCTAGGCGTTGACCCAAGAATTTTTGTGCACAAGATTAAGACTTACCCAGATGTGAAAAAATATCAAACAACGATTACGTTTGGTGCATCCGTGAAAAGCTACTACGATTAAAGTTGAGGTCAAGAAACTACTCAAAGCAGGTTTCATCTACTCAGTTCCCTTGACTGATTGGGTGTCAATTATTGTACCCATTAACAAGAAGTAGGGAACCATTAGAGCATCTGTCGATTACAAGGATATCAATAAGGATTGTCTAAAGGACAACTATCCTACTCCCTATATCGATGAAATTATTGATGACTGTGTCAGAAATAAAATGTTTTCATTTATGGATAGATTTTCTGGCCACAAACAAATCAACATACTCCCAATTAATTAGCACAAAACTGCATTCATCTGCCCATGGGGGACTTTTCCCTATCGAAAACTCCCATTGGTTTGAAGAATGTCGGTGCAACTTTCCAATGGGCTATGTCTTATGCATTTCACGACATCAAGCATATTGTGTAACCTTATTTGAATGACTTGCCAACTCATTCGTTGAGACGGGAAGACCATCCAACGCATTTGAGAGCTATCTTTATCAGCTGTCGTCACTACAATATTCGCTTAAATCTACACAAATGTGTTTTTTGTGTGCAGTCTGGTTGATTTCTAGTATTTGTCATTTCAAGGGAAGGCATTCGTGTCAATCCACTTAAGGTTGAGGCTCTTCTGAATTTGCCTCCTCCTTCTCATCTCCACCAACTCCAAAGTTTGCAAGGGAAAGCAAAATTTCTACGTCGATTCATCTAGAACTATGATGAGTTAAAGAAAGGTTTTACTCAACTGTTGAAAAAGGTCATCTCATTTACTTGGGATGAAGTGGCTCAAAAGGCCTTTGATGCACTTAAACATGTGTTGACCCATACACCATTGTTGCATCCTCCAGATTATCATCGAGACTATTTTTTATACTTAGCTACTTCTGATGTCACTGTTGGCATGGTTTTAGTTCAAGAAGATGAATTGAATGAAGATCATGTGATATATTACGTAAGGAGAAATCTGACCAAAATTGAAGCAAAATATGCACATGTGGAGAAATTGGCCTTGGCAGACGTTCAAGTTGTCCAACGTTTTCATCGCTACATTCTATTGCACAAAACTACTGTGATTTCTGATTGCAACCTTGTGGTTTACATTCTTACTAGACAATTGGTACGGGGCAAGTATTCAAAATGGATGTCATCCTACATGAATTCAATTTGGAATTCATTAAATCTAAATCTAAGAAATCACTAGTATTTGTTGAATTATTATGTGAATTTCCCCTTACTGAGATGAAAAACGTAGTAGAGGATTCTCTTCTAGATGAATCTCTCTTTTTTATTAGTGCTTTCGACCCCTAGAATGGAGATATCATCATTTATCCTCAGACCTATACATTTAGGCTAGAACTGAGTTGAACTGATCATCGTCGTATTTGGTACCAATCCTAGCAATAAAATATTGTTGGTGATACACTTTATCATCTTGGTCAATTCCATCTTCAAATGATGTTTAACACATGAGGAATCCGAAAAGGAATTAAATAACTGCCATTATGGAGCTTGTGGCGGTCATATGTCAAGGTTTGCTACTGCTCAAAAGATCCCGCATGCGGGGTATTTATGGCCTTATATGTTTAAAGACTATATAACTACAGTCTGGAATGGCACAATTGTCATGTCTACAATCGAAAAATGCGGGCACACCCAGCTCCTTTTCACCTAATCATTTTTTAGGTCCTTTTGCTAAGTGGGGCATTGATTTCCTTAATGTAGCTCTCACTCGGTCAGGGGGCATGGGTACATTATCCTAGCGATATATTATTTTACGAAATGGCCCAAGGCGATGCCTACATATAAGGATGATGGTGAAACAACATCCATTTTCATATTCAACCATGTGATTTCTAAGTTCGGAGTTCCACAAGCCATCATCACAGGCCATGGTAGCCATTTTTGAAACTTTATAATTGTTGAAGAAAGTGTAACTAGGTTCGGTCTTCATAAATGTAATCTTTATCTTTGTACTTGTAAAATAAAAGAATTATTATTTTTGCAAATTGTAAAAATGATTTTCTTTCTCATTGCATAAGTCAAGCATGTGTTTGAGTGCTTCTAGGAAATTCAAAGAGTCAATGTAATTATTGAAGACCCAAGTGGGCATGTTACACTATGTAAACATATGTATTAGAATCAAAGAAATATGTTTAGGATGATCCTCCAAAGCAAAGACAAGTCTCCTCTTAAGATCGACTCAAAGAAACAAATTTTGGTGCACTTAAAGTCAAGTCGGCCTCACTAGCTAAGGTCAGCCCAAAAGGAGGGACAAACTCCTATATATAGGGCATTTCAATCTCACCATTAGACCATCAATCATCTCTAAAATAAACGAAGAAGGAAGCACAAAAAATAGGTGTGAAAAAAGGAGCATTGAGGTGATTCTAGGGCAACGAAGAAGAGGGAAGAGAAACCAAGTTTGGTAGGGTTGTTTTGGGGGCTAATCTCTGCCACACATGTTGAGGAAGAAGGGTCATTCTGTTGTCATAATAGAACTCTAAGTGAAGAAACATAAGAAGAGGTGTTTTGGGTGAAAAAGAGGCTCAAAATAGGCCTCTAACACAAGCAAAGTAAGTCTCAACTAAAGCGAAGGAAAGAAGCAAGAGAACGGGCCAAATACAAGTCCATATAACCCACATGTGCAAAGAAATCAGACCTGCAGTAGGGTAAAGAGGATCAACCTCTCAACTCAAAAATATCTCTCAAGGAATGTCTCATTCTCTAGTCCAAGTGTCAAGGAGAAGAAATATTGCCAAGAGAAGGAAAGGAAGACACCAAAGAATATGTCTTTAAGGAGACCTAGGGTTTCTGCAGTTGCAAAAAAAAAACGAAGGAAGGTGTCATCAATTGCTAGAAGAAGTGCAAAGGAAGAGAACAAGGTGCAATGCAGAAGAAGGCTTTGATTGAAGAACTTAAGTGAATGTACAAGAGAGAGACTGTGTCTTGTGCTTGGAGGATCTACTGGTCAAGGGTCTAGGCTTTGGCATTTGTCACTTGAAGCTTCAATAAGAGAAATTTGTGGAAGGGTTTTCCTCTATAGGAGAGAGAGGCTTTGCCCTGGCTGAGAGCCAACATCTTATGTTCTTGTCTCTTTTGTTTTGGTAACTATTTGATGAAGTAATATAAAACACCCTAATAATAATAAGAGAAGATTGTTTTAATAAGAAAGAGTAAAAAGTGCTTCACAAATAGTTATCATCATCAGATGAATCTCATTATACCCTATATGCCCTAGATTCTCCGACATGGTATCAAAGCTAAGGTGACACATCAAGGAAGGGCATCTTAATAACACATAGAAGATTGAAGCATTAAGATCAAGAAGAAAGGGCACACAAAGGTTGAAGCATCAGATATATAAGCAAGGGTTCCAGATGCATAAAAGACAAGGAGGATTACCATCTCCTCTCTTAGATCCATCAAGGAGGACTACCATCCTAGGAACAAATAAAGAAGAAAGCATTACATCTAAAGGCATCTACAAGAAGGGTTTACATCAAAGACTCATCATCTTCAAAGAAAGGTACTCAGATCAAGGCCCATCAATGAAGATCTCCATATTTATACATTGAGAAGTTTTCATCAACAATCAAATCTCTCACAAAGCACCTTGAAGGAAGCATCTTGAAGAACTCCAAGATCCAAGAAGTCAAATCATCAAATCTTCAAAGAAGCAACAAGATCTCTTCATCACCAACACTCAAGTAAGTATTATTATGTCCTTTTCTGAAAATATCAAAATGTCTTTTTGCAAGGAAAGAAAAAAATTCGTTGGGACTGTGTTGAAGGCCCCGAAAATCGGGTCGACAACAAGGGGGATACCCGCCCGATCCGGACCTTGGTTGGTAGCTCCTTATCCGTTTGGTATAGCGGGTCTGACTGGGGATAGGGGACCACTTTCCTAATTCAGTGTGTGTGTGTGAGAAAGATGGGTGTTTCTGTTCTAAATGGAATACTTCTATCTAATCTAATGCTATGCTATTGTATTCTAATAAACAGAAGAACATCGAAATTTATACTAACCCGGGGTGTGATCTTTCTTCTATGCGATCTAAAAAGATTTCAAACAATAACTGGTAATAAAGATCATTCAACTATCATAAGAAAAGAATTCGATAAAGATGAACTACTTCATATAAGAAAGTTAGATGAAACAGTTGTTAAAACTTATCGCATAAATGAGCTATTCAAACACTAAACCATAAACAAATATTTATCACCGTACAAAAGGCCAAATGATAATTCAGACATCCATGCTGTAGATATATAAAACAACTGAAACTGAATATCACTTTAACGCATAAGCAGAAATGGTTTAAGAGATAAAGTACCATTTATAACTAGTCTACTCATGAGCTTCAAGCGACAATTGATTATCTCTCCTTGATTTTAACATCCACTAAGAGTACAGAAGTGCATACATCATCGCAGATATTCAAATGCAAATATCAAATAAACCCTGTTCCATTCATTCACATAAACCTCCTCTGAGGGTGCAAAGTGCATGTTTTGAGGACAAGTTTTTGAATAAATTTCTGGACCCTTCTCTAAATGCATGAGAAGGGTTTAAATACTACTAACTAAATAACTTATTTATAGAAATTGAGGATTCGGTTTAAATGACCGCCCTCTTTCTAAGCAAAACTATTCTAAAATTAAATAGACTATCCAACTATTTCTAAATCTACTCCTTAATGTCGCAAGGATTCAGTATTTTCCTGAGTGGAGTCGGCTGACTGTCTTCCGTCTTTGGTTGAGTTAAGCAAACATAATCGGCAAGAGCTGGCATTATCTTCTCAGTAAAATTGCTGATATACTTGAGAATCCTCCAATGACTATGTATCATTACCATGTATACCTAGTAGAAATCCCATTTCAACTTGGTTAACCCTTGGACTGCTTCTGCTTTTCCTTCAGTCTTCTCTTTCCAGTTTGCTTCTATCGTTGATTTCTTGCAATTTTAGGGGCTCGCAGGTGACTGAGTAACTAGGGACCTTCCTTTTCGAACAGCTTTTCTAAGCACTAATCGCGCATCGGAAACTGCCTCTGTTTCTTGATCCGGGCTTCCCTGATGCGGTTTTTGCCTCTTGCACCTTTTTCTCTCATTCGATATAAAGCTCAAAATTTGTAAAAATAGTGATTCCGTGAGCTCTTGACCCTGAGAATTAAACTGTCTGTTTCTGGTATCAACATCGTTCAGTACCCATTCAACCATGGTTGTATATGAGAAATCTGTGATAGATGCCTTAGAAGAGTTCCACGGCTCTTTTTCTTCCTTGAGTGGATTAAGTGTGCCTTCCGAAATGTACATTGGAGCGCTGCCTTCCCTCCTCGTAGTTTTCTGCATAGTACCCTGTATAACGCTTTGTCCTTCTTTCCTGCAGTTTACATTGAGGTGGAAGTAATGATAAAAGACTAATGACATGAAAACTTTTAAATGCCAAAGATATGCAAAACATGCCACCTTACGTGAGCTATTTCTTCGAAAAACACAACACCCTACTTTATTAACAACTGGCAATAACTCATTAATTCGCATTAAAATACATGACCAACTTTTGGCTGAAAACAATTTTCTCGACTAATCAGCCAAAACCAACTGCGATGGAGGGGTCCCACGATTTTGCTTTGTGATGTCGCAGATCGCAGTATCGCAATATCGCAATGTCATCGTGCTGTTTTTTATCGCAAGGTTGCAGTATCGAAACATTGCAGCATCGCAACTTTGCGGTATGCAGTGTCGCAATATCACAATATCACAGATCGTTATAATCCTTGTGTAATTCATGTTGATTTTTGTGATGTGCGATATGCGATATCGCATATCAACGATTTTTTAAAGTTTTTCAATGTGAGTGTTTCTTCAGTGTATGCAATGCGATGAGGTTTCGTGTCGCAATCTCGCTTTTTGTTATTTTAACTCGTTAGAAGGTGTATCCTATCGTTCTTTGCGCGATGCGATATCCTTTAAGGAGTGAATTTAATTTTGTTCATTATGAAACTTAGGTTTTTTAGATTTTTCAAGGTATTTTCCTAAGTCCATGATGTTGTAAGTTTCATCTAAAAAAGAAAATGTAACACTAACTGATTTTTTTTTATTTTTACTGAGGGTCCCCACTTATTTAGTATTAGCAATAATACTTCATAAGGAGGGGGGTTGTTGGTGGCCACAACAATTGGCGATTCACTTGGAAGAACTAGTTATCTCTGTGTTTCTATTGAACCTTTTCAGCTTCCAAAACACAATTTTTTATTTTATTATTATTTATTTTATTTTTATTTTTATTATATTATTATTATTATTTATTTATTTATATTTTTATTTATTTATTTATTTTTTTTTATTTTATTTTTATTTTAATTTTATTTTAATTTTATTTTATTTTCCAGAAAATTAAACTTTATTATGGAAAGATAAAGTACATTATGCTCCAACCTGTCAATGACATTTTGTTTCAGCTATTTTCAACTTTGATTATTTGCTGCCTCAAGTTAGTCCTTGTGTTTACATCAGCCATTACTTGATCAGGGGCTCATGTCCCAAGTGTCGAAAAATGCTCAATATTGAAAGTGTTCAAAATTGGCTCGAACCTAAACGACAGGATAGAGCTCGTCCTCCCAATTCCGGTGCCATAAACGGTTCGAAAAACGGTCGTCCTATGTGAAAGTTATGCCAAAAACAAAATCGCCCAATAACCCTTAATTTTTGGATTTTCAAAAAAAAATTAAAAAAAGAATATTCCATAGAATATTCCATGGAATATTCTTTTTTGAAGGGCCAATCAAAATCCGCCACATGGCAAGCCCGGAGGCTGCCACGTGGCCAGCCCGGAGGCTGCCACGTGGCCCCAAGCTGACGTAAGCAAGGTATTAGACGTATGTTAAAATTTTTGGTGGGGTTGTGATTCGGACCCCCAACCTGCCATTTATTAGCCCTGCGGCCTACCGTTGGGCCACAACCGTGTTCATTGAACGTTAAAGGGAACAATCTTTATTTAAAGTTTAAATTTTCATTGGCGGGAAAGGAAAGGGGCCAGCCCTTCCCATACCATATGACCTGGGGCCGAGAACCGTGGGCCAAATCTAACCACCAGCGCGCAATCCGAGGCACAAACCGCCGATCAACCTGGTCACATGTGGAAATTTCAGTCAGTTAACTGCAGTTATAGTTGGCGGATTTTTTGGCGGAGCGCCAAATTTGGCGGTCCCGCCATAAATGGCGGATCTTAACTAAAGTTAGCTGGAGTTCTTTTAGGGGAAACTGGCAGTTGGCGTTAAATGGCCATAACTTTGGCTAGGAAAGGCAGTTTTGGACAATTTTTTTATTTTTATTTTGGGTATTTTGGACGTTCTGAAGCCATTGGCATAGGTCTTTCAGCCATTAGAGGTCATATGCATAGGTTTTGGAGCCGTGGAAGTTCCAGGAGCCACGAGGGCCCAATATTGTGAGAACTCTTTCAGGTTGCAGGTATCCATTGGAGGTGAACCAGCAGTCAATCCTGAAGGATTCATGTGTTCTGAATCCAATTTTGCAGTCTATTTCACCTGTAGAGACTTCTATTCAGCTGTAAATTCATTTTGATCATTTAATTAAAACGAGGCCTGACCCATTTGGGAGCCTTGGACCCAACAGACGTAGCCCAAGAGGGGTGAACTGCTTCATCAACTTCTTTTGCATCTGTGGTTGATTTATTTTGCAGAAAAAAAATTGTTTTGATGTGTTAAATAGTAAAAGGAAATAATTCTGCTATGCTTGAATGGATCATGAACAGCTGAAAATTTCATTTGTTTCTTTACTGCAAGACATGGGAATCTTTTAAACATGTTTACTACTGAATTGAATACCTTGCAAACCTTTTTCAAGTAGTTTCAAATTCAGATCAAGTTGGTATCAGAGCTATGTTGTTGTTTCTTTGTATCAAAAGCAGTCAAATAAGCTATAGACAGAGCCTGAAACGAGCCAGGAAGCCTTCGAAATGCTCTTGTTATACAATTGCAAAGTAGATAAATGCTCTTTCAGTCAATCTCTGGTGTAGTTGTCTTTTGATTGTTTTTGTGCAAAGATCTTCTAACTGTCTTGCAAGTATTGATGCTTACCAGGTTAAAACTTAAAAGAGGGGAAGGACAGTTGACTAGAGAACGGGAGAATCCTTAGTCAAGGAGGAAGGCCAGAGAGCCATCACCTTCACCTTCAATTTCACCCTCAAGAGTTTCAGCAGAAGCTTCAGGAATGTCTGAACATGAAGGAGAAATTCCTCAAGACACGAATCCAAGAGAAGAAGAAAGAGTCTTGAGAAAGGCTTTCTTGGACCTCACTGAAATGGTGAGGATATCGTACCAAGAAAGAAATGAGAAATTGGCTGGAGAAGGGTCCAAACATCCACTTGAAGGAGAGGGTTCTTCAGGAGGTAAGAAGGATGATGATCATTCCAAGAAAGGACATGGAGGTAATGGTGATCCACCACCCCCATCGTCACCTCCTTTCTCTTCATCCTCGTCTTCTTCTTCTGTGCATAAACATAGATCCTCTGGAAAAAGTCCCTTTTTGAAGCTTGATGTAAAATTTGAATTGCCTATGTTTAATGGTGAAGTGAATGCAGAAAAGCTTGACAACTGGATTAGGCAGTTGGAAGTTTACTTGAGGATCCAGAATATGCATGATGATGCCACAAATATTCAGTTGGCTTCTTTGAGAATGGATGGAGCAGCATTGGTCTAGTGGGAGGCCAAGACCAAAGAGGAGATCAAGAAATTTGGTAAGGTTACCTTAACATGGACTGACTTTCTGTTAGCCATTAAAAAACAATTTTATCCTCTTGCTCACATGCAGAAAGCCATTATGAACTGGCAAAATTTCAGACAACTTAAGGGTCAGAATGTCCAAGACTACACCAAGAATTCAGGAGAAGAGCTCTCTTGTTAGGGGTAGATTTACAGACCCAGGACACCTTGCTGAAATATATTAGTGGCTTGCATAGCTACCTTAGACACACCATCTTGATGTTTAACCCTACTAGTTTGGATGAGGTTTGTGTCCAAGCTACCCATTTAGAGGCAAGGGGAAAAAACACATTTGAAGAGGGTAGAAACAAGCCCGATAAGGGGAAAACAAAGAGAAAACCTCCAAGGGAAAGGGCAAAAAGAATGCATCTGTCAAACAGGAGAGTGAGAAAGTGATCTGTAAACATTGTTCTAAACCAGGCCATGAGGAGAAAAATTGTTGGAAATTACATCCTGAGAAAAAACTCAATTTAACAAATCCAAAGGGAAACAAAAAACTGCTGCTACTACATCTACACCACAAGATTTAGGGGTTGATTCAGGTGATGAAACCAAAATTGCAGCCATGGGTTTGAAAAACTTGAAGGGAAGAAAATGGAAATTCAAGCCAGCACTAGTACCTCAAACTGTCATGTACAAGCTCCTAATGAGGAAGAAAGAATTGAACTATTTCATGTCAGGGTGATTTCAAAACATACTAAGATTGACACACTTTTTAATAGTGGGTCACAAGCAAACCTTATATCAGAAGACTTGGTCAAGCAGCTTAAACTTGAGACCGTTCCACATCTGAAGCCATATCCACTTGGATGGATTTGCAAGGATGCAAATTTACAAGTTTCAAGAAAGTGCACATTGCGCTTTGCAATTACTGCACATTTTATTGATACAGTTGAAATTGATGTGGTACCTTTTGATATAGCAGGAATTGTTTTGGGAAGTCCTTACTTGTTTGACAGGAAAGCTATATTTTATCGCCATGAAAACAAATATCATCTTTTCAAAGATGGCAAGGAGTTCATTGTTAGAGCTCATCGCAAGAAGAAAAACATAGCAATGGTGAATGCAGGACAGGTAAAAAGGCTGGTCAATTCAAGTAAGAATTTTGTTCTTCTTATGATTAAGCCCAAGGTTGATGTGAATCATGAGTCTTTTGACAATTGTGATCCAAAACTTAAATCAGATCTATATGATGTAGTTGATGCATATCATGAGATGTTTCACGAGCCAACAGGTTTGCCTCCTAAGAGGGAGATTCAGCATGAAATCCATTTGCATCTATATTGTCCTCTTCCAAACATAGGCATGTACTGCATGTCTATTATGGAGAATGCTGAAATAAAGAAGCAAATCAAGGACTTGTTGGACAAGGGTTTCATAAGTCCAAGTACTTCGCCATGTGGGTCACCGATTGTACTAATTCCAAAGAAAGATGGCACTTGGCATATGTGTGTTGATTTTAGGGCCTTGAACAAGATAACGGTAAAGAATCGTTAGCCACTCCCAAGGATAGATGATTTGCTAGACCAGCTGAAAGAGGCTCGATATTTCACTAAGTTAGACTTGCGCAGTGGATATCATCAAGTAAGAATTGAAGAAAGTGACATTTGGAAGACAACGTTTAAAACCAAACAAGGACTCTTTGAATGGCTTGTGATGTCGTTGGGTTTGTGCAATGCACTTGCAACTTTCATGCGGGTAATGGATGATGTCTTGCGTCCTTTTCTTGATGATTTCGTTATTGTCTACTTAGATGACATCTTAATTTTCAGCAAGTCTAGAGAAGATCATGTCATGCATGTTAGAAAAGTACTTGATGTTTTGAAGAAGAATCTGTTATTTCTTAAAATGTCAAAGTGTGAATTTGGAAAGACTTCTTTGGTTTATTTGGGACATATAGTAGGAGGAGGTGCTTTGAGGATTGATCCTGCTAAAATAGAGGCTATTGTGAATTGGCCTACTCCCAAATCCATAACAGAGGTAAGAAGTTTTTTGGGTGCACCTTAATATTGGAGGAAGTTCATCTCTAACTTCTCTTCTATAGCAGCTCCTATGCATGCAGTGACAAGTGTGAAGCATGCTTTCCAATGGGGAGGCAAGCAACAAAAAGCTTTCGAATCTTTGAAAGAGAAGATTAGTTTAGCTCTGGTCCTTGCATTACCAGATTTGAGACAGCCATTTGAGATACAAACCGATGCTAGTGATTATGCCATGGGTGCAGTTCTTCTATAGCATGGTAAGCCTATTGCTTTTCATTCTGAAACTTTTAATGGTACTGTTGTAAATTATCCTACATATGATAAGGAGTTGTATGCATTGGTACAAAGCGTCAAAAAGTGGAAACACTATTTGATGGGCAAAGAAACTGTTATACATACCGACCATTAGCCCTTAGAGTACTTGCAATCACAAAGCAAGTTACAACAGTCATGACACTTCAGATGGATGGGCTTCTTGCAACAATTCCATTTGGTAATAAGGTACAAGAAAGGTACTCTGAATAAAGTTGTTGATATGCTTTCAAGGCTATTATTGGTGCTGTTACTTTACTTAAGAATGATTCCATTGTACATGATAGTTACATAGAATAGTATGCATCTGATGATGACTTTAAAGATGTGTATGCTAGCTTGAGTAAAGGGAATCATGTAGAGGAAAATGACTATCACATGCATAACAATTTGTTGTTTCATTTGGGAAATTTGTGTATACCACAGGGGGAGAGAATAAATTTTATAAGGAAAGCTCATTCTTCTCTTATTGCTGGCCATTTTGGTGTAAACAAAACAGTTGCACATCTACAGAGGTATTGCTATTGGCCTCGCATGGTAGATTATGTTTCAAGGTTCATAAGAGGTTGTTCATTATGTGCTACCAG
This sequence comes from Pinus taeda, assembly GCA_000404065.3. Lineage (NCBI taxonomy): Eukaryota > Viridiplantae > Streptophyta > Pinopsida > Pinales > Pinaceae > Pinus > Pinus taeda. Next base: position 3,982 of record APFE030450922.1, on the reverse strand, counting down.
CAAGCCTAGTAATAGGAAGCTTGGCTTGTATACTCCTTTGCCAGTACCTTCTAGACCATGGGAGAGCATCTCTATGGATTTTGTAGGAGGTTTGCCAAAATCTAGAAAGCAGCATGATTATTTATATGTAGTAGTTGATCGTTTCAGCAAAATATGTATACTTATGCCTTGTAAGAAAACTATAACTGCTGAACAAACTGCTGAATTATTTTTTCATCATGTATGGATTCACTTTGGTTTGCCTAATTCCATTATTAGTGACAGGGATTCCAGATTTGTGGGGAATTTTTGGTCCAACCTATGGGAGATGATGAACACAAAGTTGAACAAAAGTACTGCTTTCCATCCGCAAACAGATAGACAAACTGAAGTTGTGAACAGAACCATTGTGCACCTCTTGAGACGATATTGTAGCAAGCATCCCAAGCTTTGGGATGAATATTTGCACTACATACAACATGCTTACTACCGTGCCAAGCACTCTTCCACAAACACCTCACAGTTTGAAGCTTGTTTTGGTTACTTGCCAAAATCACCTCTTGATTTCATTCTTGAGAAAGATGTTGCCATTGAGGGACATAGTGATATTGACAAAGCTCGTTCATTCATGAAAAGAATTCAGCAAATACATTAGCAAATTCAAGAACAACTTGAGAAGAGTCAAGGCAAGTACAAGGAAAGACACGAAAAACATAGATTCGATCACAAGTTTCAAGAAGGGGATGAGGTATGGTTGTACATTAGTATGGAAAGGATGCAAGGAGAAGGTAAAAAGCTAAAGCCTATTCATTATGGTCCATTCAAAATCCTCAAGAAGGTTGGAAATAATGCTTTTCAATTAGATTTGCCTTCCTACATGCAAATGTATTCTGTCGTTAATGTGGAGAACTTACGTTTGTATGAACCTCCTTTGATCGTTGATCATGAAAGCGCTGTTCAGCTACCATCTATAGAAGATTTCTCGCCAGAATTCTTAGATGAGCTGAAAGAAGATACAATCCTTGACAGAAGGACACGCACTTCAAGGAGGGGTAATGTAGAGTATGTTCGGGTTGGTCTCAAAGGCAACAAACTAAACAAGGCAAAGTGTATGGAGGTGGACAGAGTGAGGGCACTATACCCTCACCTCTTTAACAGGTAGTGAAGGCTTTTGGGGTCCAAAAGCTTCCCAATGGGGAGGCGTGATCAGGGGCTCATGTCCCAAGTGTCGAAAAATGCTCAAAATTGGCTCGAACCTGAACGACCAGATAGAGCTCGTCCTCCCGATTCCGGCGCCACATACGGTTCGAAAAACGGTCGCCGTATGTGAAAGTTATGCCAAAAACAAAATCGCCCAATAACCCTTAATTTTTGAATTTTCAAAAAAAAAAAAATAAAAAAAATTCCACAGAATATTTCATGGAATATTTGATGGAATATTCCTTTTTGAAGGGCCAATCAAAAGCCACCACGTGGCAAGCCTGGAGGCCTCCACGTGGCCCCAAGCTGACGTAAGCAAGGTATTGGGCGTATGTTAAAATTTGGTGGGGTTGTGATTCGAACCCCCAACTTGCCATTTATTAGCCCTGTGGCCTACCGTTGGGCCACAACCATGTTCATTGAACGTTAAAGGGAACAATATGTATTTAAAGTTTAAATTTTCGTTGGTGGGAAAGGAAAGGAGCCAGCCCCTAAGGGCCAGCCCCTCCCATACCATATGACCTGGGGCCGAGAACCGTGGGCCAAATCTAACCACTAGCGCGCAATATGAGGCACAAATCGCCGATCAACCTGGTCACATGCGGAAATTTCAGTTAGTTAAATGCAGTTATAGTTGGCAGATTTTTTGGCGGAGCACCAAATTTGGCGGTCCCGCCATAAATGGCGGATCTTAACTAAAGTTAGCTGGAGTTCTTTTAGGGGAAACTGGTAGTTGGCATTAAATGACCATAACTTTAGCTAGGAAAGGCGGTTTTGGACGATTTTATTTTTTTTATTTATTTTTTTGGGTATTGTGGACGTTCTGAAGCCATTGGCACAGGTCTTTCAGTCATCAGAGGTCATTTGCACAGGTTTCGGAGCCCAGTATTGTGAGAACTGTTTCAGGTTGCAGGTATCCATTGGAGGTGAACCAATAGTCGATCCTGAAGGATTCATGTGTTCTAAATCCGATTTTACAGTCTATTTCACCTGTAGAGACTTCTATTCAGCTGTAAATTCATTTTGAGCATTTAATTAAAACAAGGACTGACCCATTTGGGAGCCTTGGACCCAGCAGACGTAGTCCAGGAGGGGTGAACTGCTTCATCAACTTCTTTTGCATCTGTGGTTGATTTATTTTGCAGAACAAATTCGTTTTGATGTGTTAAACAGTAAAAAGAAATAATTCTGCTATGCTTGAATGGATCATGAACAACTGAAAATTTCATTTGTTTCTTCACTGCAAGACATGGGAATCTTTTAAACATGTTTACTACTGAATTGAATACCTTGCAAACCTTTTTCAAGTAGTTTCAAATTCAGATCATTACTTGGTCTGTAAAGATAAAACAAAGTCTTCTCTATAAACCAGTTTTAAAATATACGCATTTGTCGTAGGTAGAGCCTCTACTGCCAGCGGGCGTTCATAGCCTCGACACGGTCACCTTTTAACCAGCAATGATCCTGTATCCTACTTAAAGAAACCTACAACTCTCAAAGAAGAATCCACATCTACACTTATTGCTTTGATTCTCTTTTTATTCTTAAAGAACAATGTCTTGGTTCGGTAGCCAATTTATGACACAATCATTCACTTGATTTATAACTTTGCTGAACAAGCTGGCTCGTGATGAGACCCCTTGCCTCTTGATTGTAACAATCTTGAGTCATTGCCCTGTTGTGGTATGCAGTATTTGGCAAAGTCAGCAAGTTATAATATCTGTGATTATGATGAGCTGGCTCATGATGAGACCTCTCATTCTTCAAGATGAAGTATATCCTTGGATTGTTCCTCTGAAAGTTGTGATTTCCTTAGCAGGGAGGAAGTCATTGTTTTCTTTAGATATCTCTGGACGACAATGATAGAGTTTTTGGAAGTAACTGTTCTACAGAGAATCTTTATTTTGTTATTGATACCTTTCATTGCACTGATATAAAACAATTTCTTCACTAAAGTTTATTTTCATCAAACTTTATGAAGTTGAAACTAGTGTCATATCTAGGTTAGAGTCTTTAACTGTATCTTTCAATAATAAAGATCAATTTTCCAAAAGATTTTCTATTTATACAAGAGAAAAATCAAAATCTAAAAGAGAGTTGGTGTCTTTTTCGTAAATGCCTAATGTAACCATTCACAACTGGTTTTATTATGAAAAAGAAAAACTATTATTCTACAAAATAGAAGAATAATCTTCTGTGGAAAATATTTCTTAAGAATTTGTCCATTGACAGGCAAAGAGTCTCTTTTACCTGCTAAATCCTGTAACACAAATGTCGATGGACGTAAGACTTCTACAATTTGAAAAGGACCAAGCCACATTCTTTGAAATTTTGCATGTTTCCCCTTTTCTTTGTGTGCCTTGTCCCATTTTAAAACTAAATCTCCCACCTGAAAATCTTTTCTGGTCATTATATTTGAATCAAAAGAGGATTTTACTAGTGCCTGATGATGAGCATGCATTTTCTTAGCTTGTTCTTGTTGTTCTTCTAATTTGATTATTTCCATTTGCCTTAAGTGTAATGAGGAAGTTGGTACTTCATCAATGTATTAAACTAGAGACAAAGAAAGAATTGCTAAATTAGTCGGAAGAACTACTCTCCCATAAACTAAATTAAAGGGAGAAGTGATGATGGAAGCTTTTCTCATTATTCGGTCTGCCCATAAAGCGTATATTAAGGATTTATGCCAATTTTATGATTTTGGTCTACTGTTCTTTTGATAATCCTGATTAGGTTTTTGTTTGTAGACTCGGCTAATCCATTGCCCTGTGGATAATAATTGGCCGAATATTTAAGTTTGAAT